>JAPPVO010000036.1:130264437-130319076 GCA_030407325.1 Camellia japonica
CGGCCCTCAAGCTCGTTTTTCTCTCAAAACCTTTTCTCGCTTTTTCTCTCAATGCACACCTCTCTATTCTTCAATCCCTCATTTTCCATCCCTCCCCTGGGTGGTTGATGGATAGATTGAAGTTGAGCTCTTGCCCCTAGCATCCTGCTAGATTTTTGTTCACAACGTGAGTTTCTCTCCCACAGAGGGGTTGTGCTACAACGGGTGTAGCAAATCTGCAGCTAACATCGGTTGATGATGCCCTACGGGGAGTTTGGACGTGGTTAGATCTGTCCAGATGAGGAAGTGAAGATCTTGATCCATTCCGGTTTGTGCTTCGCACTTGGCTTGATACCCCCTCGTTGCTTGGAGGATGAGAGAGCTTTCAGCCCTTCGTTTGTTAGCCTTCAGTTGTGCCCTCTCTTCTGGCAGGTATTGCCTTTCTTGGCGAGTATGTTGAAAATGGGGGAAAGACAGGAAGCCTGACTCAACTGTGCCCCTAGTTCATTATTTTTGACATTTTTTGTTTTGGTTTTCTACTAAAAACATTTTGACCAACATGAGAGTTAGATTAACATGCTTGTTCGATTTTCTGATTTGAAATCATGCAAGTCAGGCTATGAGCACTGAAAATTTTCCTTTTTTGGGTCCAAGAAAATGGTCCAGTTTTGGAAAAATGGAATGATTTTTGAGAGAATAGTCAACCTCAGTAAAAATTCTCAAAAGCTATTTTTGCAAACGGCCACCGCTCAACAAGCACGGAACCAACTCTTGAGATTCACAACCTCGGACCATAGCAATGGAAAATTGCCCTTGTTCGAAAGAGCTGCATGGCAACGGAAAGTTGCCCCTTGTTTGAATGGCACCACAGCGCATTGAATGGCAACGGAAAGTTGCCCCTTGTTTGGATGACGTCGCAACACCTTGTAGTCAATCCTCTGAGCGACGAACACGACCGACTCTCGGATACAGAGAAGGCAAATGATCAAAACCATCACATGGACATGTCGAATTTGAATGGTTTTTACGGCTGGACTTCAGAGTGAAAGTTGCCTACGTATCCCAAACATGGGAATCAAGCCTTACGTAGTTCCGGGGTTAAGGTACACTCGGGTATTTAACCTCTCCTTTTTAGGCTCTAACTTTTGCCAAGGCGCCTATTGCAGTTTTCGACCTTGCGAGCTTTGTTCTTCTTTCTTTTCATTTCTTTTCTTTTCATTTTTTTTCTTTTTTTTTTCTTTTAGGCTCTAACTTTTGCCAAGGCGCCCGATGCGGGTTTTTCGACCTTGCGAGCTTCTTTTTCTTTTCTTTTCTTTTTTTCTTCTCCTTTGTTCTTCTTTTTTTCTGTATTTTTTTTTTCCTTTTGTATGTATTTTTTGCTTGCTCTAACTTTTGCCTGGGTCGCCCTTCCGGGTTTTCGGCCCAGCGAGCCTCTCAAAGGGTAAAAGTGTAGCAGTCCATGCCAAATGGTTTTGAGATTGAAGCCCTCTGTATCCAGGAATGGCTGTTGTATTGATTTGCAGAAAGGATCCCCTTTGGCTCTTCGAGCACATCGGATATTTTTTGCCCCTAGTTCAAAGGGTACTTCTGTTCTAGCTTTGCAAGCTCTTCTGATGTTCTGATCTTCTTGATCCGACTTTCTTGCCTCTTGTTCGAAGGCTGCTTTGAATCTGGTCTCACAGGCCTCACGTTGTAGTTAACCGTTGAACATTCTGAGTTTGAGTCCAAGGTTCGAAAATGGGGTCGAGTCTCGAGGCTGAGAGCGATCCTAGGCTGCACAATCTCAAGAGCGATTCCACACATGTCTTCGCAGGACGCGCAAAACATTTTTTGAAAGTTTTTAAGAAAGCGACAAATCGCTCGCGCTGAAGACAGTGTAGACCAATTGGATCAAAGCCAGGGTCCTTCTCAGTACTCACACTAACAAGCATGATTTCATTCATTAAGGCTTAGCACGCCTCTCTTTCTCTCAGTTGATCAAATTTTTGCAAAGCCGCGAGGAATTCCTTCCTCTTCGTTTTTCACCACAGTGTTTAAAAAAAGTTTTGAAAACTTAGGTCAATGCAATATTTCAAGGCCAGAGAAGACAGAGTTCTTATCAAATACTGCCATCTCATTTAGAATTTCTGGCACAACTGGCACACGGCAGAAGCAAAACCAAGAGTGTGAAAATCACTGCTGTTCCATTCAAATCTGTTGGCATAACTGACTCCCTGGCAGAAACAGACTCAAACAGAATGAAAAGACAGACACAAAACAAGCAAGTGATGTCCGAGGTAACTCCCTCGACATCACCCGACTCTGATAGACAGGACTGACTCGATACAACAAGACAGACCCTTAATCAAAGAGACTGACTCAAGCAAAGAGACATGCTCAAACAAAAACGACAGAACTGACTCATACCCAAGCCAGAGCATACAAAAACTAGCATTCGCAAATTCTCAAAACAGTGCGTGCCATACGCCAGATCTGAGTAACTGAGCACTGCCCGCAGGTGGTTTGTCCCCGATCACATACTTTGTACTATCCCCCAAGTTTGCTGATCCAGTGACGATAGACTTTACTGAGCTGGTGCGGTGATGACGTTGTTGTCAAACAAATCTTGTACATCATGGCGCAGACGAAAGCAGCTATCGGTCTCATGACCGGTTTGTTGATGGTACGCACAGTACTAGTCCGGTCATGCTTTGAAGGGAGAGGATCAGGTAAAGGCCGTTGTTCCAATGGTTTCAGATGTCCTTTCCGGATTAAGACCTCTAGAGCCTTTGACAAAGGCATATGAAGTGGGGTGAAAACCCTCTTGACTCGAGGTGGATATTTGGTTTTCGTGAGCTACTTCCGGACGCACCGGTGAATGGGGTAGCTTTTTGTGATGTGTGTGGTGACCATGCCCACTTCAGAAGTCTTGCAGTTGCATCACCACTGGTGGTCACATTCGAACTGCGGGTAAACGCCCTCCTGGGCTGCTCCTTCTCCTGGTCAATGAGGCCCTGCTTTATAGCATCCTCGATTTGTACCCCAATCTCATGGAGGTCTGCAAAGGTGGGTAGGGGGAGGACAATCATCTTTTGCATCAGCCTGGGTTGGAGATTGCGCACAATCATCCGTATCTGGTCCTTGTCGACCGCCTGGTGGTCATCGAAGAAGCTTTGGCTCTCCAACGGGTTACAAAGTCAGAGAAGCCCTCTTTCGGCTCTTGCCTGGTTGTCTCAAGATCACGGGTTGTGATCTCATCTGGGTATTGTATGAATATTGTGCGACGACGAGGCCTCGGACATCTCCTCCCAGCTTCGTTTCACTTCACTGAGTCCTCTAATTTGGCGTACCAGATGGCCGCGATACCCGACAGGGTCCTGCTAAAAAGGGAGAGCTTCTGTAATCTTGTCAAGCCCATCGGGCGCAGAACATCTGAAAACAAACTCAAGTGGACCATGGGATCTCCCGACCCGTCCAAACGGTCGATGTGAGGCATCTTGAACCTGTCCGGCAATGTCACAGCTGTGTCCGTGTATCCATCTTCGATGTCCGGGATGGACTTGACTCCTTGGGATTTCTTAAACATTTTTTCCAACTTACTCAGCTTCAGCGCTGTGGGGTCCGCTTCAAACTCAAAGGGAGAGTCCGGTACATTGATAGGCGTGGGCGCCTTGGATAGTTGTGGTGGAATCGGGGGCGGAGCTGGCCCCGTTGGAAGGCCTGTATCCTCTTGGACATTTTGGACATTTGGCGTCTCCTCGGGTATCGGAACCCTTGGTGGGGGAGCCTGATGCGAAGCAGATGCACCGGCTTGCTGCTCTAACCTGGCAATTGTCTCTGCCTGTTGGGCTATGACCACAGCCTGTTGCTTGGTGAATTCAGATTGACGAACAGCATCTTGCTGCATGGCTTTCATACTATCCTGGAGTTGGCGCACCATTTCTTCCAGACTCGACATATTGTCCTGATCGACTGAGCAACCGGTATATATGTGTCTGTAGTAGGCTTGGAAATCTCAACCCGACCGCTCAAAGATCACTGATCTGGTAGCTGTTGTATTGGTGGTCTGTGCCTGACTGGCCCTCTCTGGCCCTGATTACCCTTGAACTGAGTCTTTGACCTGACAAAGTCTGTCAACACAGTCCAATGCACCCGGGGGATATTGGAGCCTTCTGAAGCTATATTCCAAGACTACCTAGCAAAAGAGAAAACAGACAGCATCTCAGCTCAACTTCACTGGAATGTATGAGCAAGCTGAACGACTGTATTCTATTCCTGATCATGTTTCCCCGAAATCACTGCCCCAAGCAATCACTGCCCCAAATCTGAATCTGATACCCGCAGATATAACTGATTCTCAAAATACTGATACTGGTGCCCGCAGGCCGGATACCCAGACTTGCAAACTGGTATATGCATTCCCTGTAGAGATACACTCTAAAAGCACATAGCAAGTAAATGAGAGCCAATACACCCCTATGTTGGGGTAGGGTTTCCCTGTCCTATTTTGTCAGGAGCTAGGGTTTCACTACGCACACAGCGGTTTCAAACAACCTAACATCGGGTAAGCAACCTGTCCTAGTTTGGAATGGTCACTATGGATTCCGAATATGCACTAGGTCGAATGGTCAAAAAGGGGTGCCCCGGTAAAACCGGGGTTTGTGTTCCTATACTGGCAGAGCCCGCACCGGTCAGCCTTATGGCATGCCTTGACAAGACAAGCCTCGGCAAACCGCTCAGGAATAGCAGATGGCCAACACGGTGTCCTAGGCGCACCAATGCACATGCAATGCAAAGAAACACATACGTGTAATCAAAACAGGATATCACGAGTTCGAGTCAAGCTCTCTAAAAATCCCCAGCAGAGTCGCCAGAAACTGTAACAACGCCCGCGGGGGACCTCGCTACAGTTCGGACTCGATTTTTGTTTGTTGCGGTTCTAAATCTGAACCAAAGAGTCCAACTCTGGCAAATCGTTTTGAGAAAACAGATTTTTGAAAATAGTGCCAAACATGGACTGCTTTGCCAGATTACAGAGTCGCCACCTAAATATTTTTAAAATGGGAAATTTAGGAAACCCTGACTCGGTGCCGAAGGCCACGTGTCCGTCATCACCAAAGTGTCTTGGCTCGAGAGCTTGGGTACGATCGGGAAGGTCAGCTATGAGCACCCCTTTCGCCCGGTCCGAAGACCGGCCTCTACTAACCGTGATATCCAATTTTGAAAACTATCTTTATGCGTTCTTATTCCGGTTATTAGCCTAGAATTACTATGTTGTGCGCACAGCAAACAAGTATAGACTAGATCGCCTAATTTGGAAATAAGCATTGCATATCCGTCTTGTTTGGAAAACAGTTTGAAATTGCTACTCGCGAGTAGGCTAAAACGCGGATTTCAATGAGTTTTCCCAACTCAAGTAATCCAACCTCCACCCAGGCAGCAAATTCAGCAGTTTATCACATAAGCACTTAGGCCGCATGGCAGGCATACTGTCATGTTAACATTCACACGCATGCGACATGCTAAAGCATAAAACTTACATCGTACTCCGTGCCAAAACAAGAAACTAGTTAGCAAAACATGCATGACCTAGTTTATGTTAAGTGACTAATGCATCGCATACGGAATGTAATCTAGACATGCTCGGCTATCCTAAGCATGGCACATGAAATGCAACAACTATCACGTATTCAATTTGGAATTGAAAGTACGATGCAGTTTGTATGATGTACCGAGCCCGATGTATGTAAACAAATGCATAATGCACACATGCATTGCATAAGGTATGCTAATTTAGATGTGCCCTAATCTACCATCATAAGCAGGTAAATAAAAGGGTAGAAAGAAATGGGGGTTGGAAGACATGCACCCACTCACACACACTTATTACAAATTTACCCTCGCTCGGAGGGACCAAAAGAATAATACAAATTAATTAACTACGCAAGCTAATTAATTATTACAAATTAACTAGATTAATTAACAAATTAACTAAGTTAATTAAAGCAGTAAACGCCTCGAGAAGAGGCTCAAATGCAGCGCCGCGCTCGAATTGGCTCGGAATCGCACTGCCATGCACGGATTGCCTCTGTTTCCCCTGCTATCCTCCTCTGAAAATGCCAAAGTCCCAGGAGTGCCTCTTAGGGCACTGGGGAGTACCACCGGTTGGGGTAGAGCACCACCGGCTGAAGAAGGAGGCCACCGGCACTAGATGAAGTTATCGGCTGGCAATTGACTGCCGGTCGGCACTAAATAGTGCCGGCCGGCACTTAACACCTGCAGAACCTGCAACCCACAGCAGCAGAGGACAACAACATGCATGGCAATGTGATTCAAGGTATTTATGCACTATACACACACCCTTATCATGTTATTGACTCAAAGGGGCATGTGCCTCGATTCCCGGACCACCAATCGCGCATTTCCATGCATGATGGCCCTAAGAACCAAGAATGCAACTTTGATTTCAAACGCATGCAATGCAAACAAGCAAACAAGGGTGCTCAAACCTCTCTATCATGACTTGGTCAAGAGGCTTAGCATGCATGTCGATGCAATGAAGTCCTAAACATGTCAACTAGTATGCAATATGGCAATACAATGCAATCATGCAAGTAAGCATACAAGACAAGCATGCGCATCAATGGAAGGATGGTCTTATACATGAATTAGGCAACTCAAATAGTCCTAAAATCAGTGGCCAAAATGCTAAGTCAAGAGGGCCAAACACACATGCACACATGTATAAGTTAAGGCACCAACACTTAAGCATAATTAAGCAACTCTTAAACACATCTAAGAGGCACAAACATGGACTATTAGCATACATGAAAAGCTCTGAAATCATGCAAAACATGGTGCCAAACCAAGCTAAACAAGACCAAACAAAGCATGCAAATAGCCCGAGTGCTTGAAGCAAGGTAATGAGGTTTTGAACCACACTTGACAAGACCAATCATGGCAAGACTCGAGCAACCAAAAACAAGTTTTCAGCATGTGAAAATACACCCAAAACTCACACTCACGGCATCCTAAAAGCTCTAAACACATAAGCATGCACAAGGCACCCTTGAATGCATAAAAGGACACACCTTTAAAGCATGAAAGAGATGACAAGCACGAACAAGTGGGCATGATTTAGGGACTAGAAATCTAAAATGATGCCAAATCATGAGATCAATGCAAGCTAAACATGCTAGAGACTCACACACCCCAAGATTTACAAACTAGAATGCAAAACAAACATGTCAAGCATACTAAACATAATAAAAAACAGTGGCCCACAGCCCTCTAACATGGCAAAATAATGCTAGCATCTCCATGAAACTAAGCTAAAAACATACTAAAATCATGGCCTCAAATATGGCATGCCTTTGAGCATAAGAAAGCATTTCAAAACAAGTATGAGAGACATGTTAGAGGTGACAAATCCGACCAAAAACAGAATTTAAACAGGCTCCAAAACACTCAAAAAAACTCTTAAATGAAGCCAAACAAGACTATGCACACATGCTATTCTTTGAACCCAAAACAAAGGCAAACAAGGGACCAAGGGGAGGGGGGTGTCCCTCCCCTTTAGTGACTTCAAAACACCTCCCTCACCACTGAAAACCCACTGGTTTTCAGTGGTGAGAAGTCCAAGAACAACAAGTAAAGAGGTCTTAAGCAAAGGCACCAAAAGTGGCCATACAAGGCCTAATAGGATGGACCTTGCTCAAACCAAAAAGGGACCTTAATGAAGGTTCAAGAACAAGTAAAAACAAGACTTTTTTTTATCTTAACACAAACTCAAAAACACAAAGTAAAGAGGGTAGAAAGAGGTTGCAAGAATGGGGAATATAAAGTGATGTTCTTACCCTTGAAATCCCTTGAAGAACAAGTGGTGCAGCCACTCTCTAGTGCTCAAAACCAGTCCAAAACCAACACAAATAACCTTCCAAGTCTCTCAATCTCGAGCTAAGGTGTAAAGGTGTGTGTAATGGTGCAAACGTGAGGTAAATCTACACTTTCAAGCCTAAAATCACACACACAAGAGGAGAGAGATGGAGATCTATGTATCTATAGATATATGACAGAGAAATATATGTATAAGCTCTGGTTTTTGCCTCCAAAATGCTAACCTTAGCCAAGAGGAGGAGCTCTCCTCTTATAGGCATTGTAAAGCTTGTCAAACAAGCTTGGAGAGTGTATCCCCTCCATACACGTGTATGGAGGGGAGCAAAAGCTACAAAGCTGTCTGAAAATATCCCAGAAAGCAAGTGCACAGTAGTCGGCAGGGCAAAATGGTCATTTCGCCAAAAATAGTGCCGACCGGCACAGAATAGTGCCGACCGGCACAATATAGTGCCGATGGAAAAACCAGCCAGCCGGTGGCCTCTAGTCACAGCCGGTGGTGTGTGGGGGTGGCTCACAAGGCATTCCCTGCCCCTCCAAGGCAAAGCACAAGTGTTTGGTGCAAAACAGACACAAAACGATCGAGTTCGGAGGTCCTGAGGCAAGCGCGCGAGCCGAGAACTCCGGGAACTCCAAACGAACACAAACATGGATGATCACCGAGTGTTCCAACGGTGACGTCCAAGTCTTGAGGACGGTCAAAAATGGGGTGTCTACAATGTGACTTTCTGACTTGCCATGCTTATATAGTTTGTGACTTTTTTTCTCACATTACGTGATGCATGTGACTTTCTGCAGCGCAAATAAATGCTTTCTTTTTTTCTCACATTTCAGAATTCATCTAAGTCACATCAATACGACCACATGGCAATAGTGTTGATAAACAATTATGTGATGGACTGAAGGAGTAAAGTGTAATTTACCGAATATAAAAAGAAGCAAAAAATGCAAAGAGGAGAAAATGGGATGACTGTGAAGTTCATTAAGTGAAAATAAGATAAAATATAGGCTGCAAAGTTCCAATCGTGTTCATATATCAGGTGACCATTTTATTATTTCGGTGAAAAGAACAACGATAGTTTTGCAGGTTGAAGTGAGTTGGACGGTTGTGTATTTGCTTGCACTCTGTTTCATAGTTGTTTATGAAGAATGTTACTTTAAAACAAAGAAAATTTAAGCATTTAATTTCATTTATAATTTTTTGAAAACACCAATTTGTACTGAAATCGTCAATTCCAAGTGACTACTTACTGTATTAAAAAAGTAAGCATGAAAAAATAGTTTCATGTGGCGATGTGACAACTCACTGCATGTTGTTTTATTTGACAACTCACTGCTCGAATATGAAGGGATTGCATTGTCATCCTCTGGCCTACAATTATGATTTTATCTAGCAACCACGTCCGTGACTACATCACAGGTACACAAAGTCATGGGCACTCAGGATTGCATGAAATGAATAACATAAAATAATATCACGGGTATCACTTCTTCCATAGTGCCCCAGCATGCATTATTGTCACTAGATCATCTCTAGTTAACCCTCAGTATGATGTCTATAAATAGCGACACCCCCAGTATGATGTTTGTTCAAGTCATAACAATAGTAATATATCTACAATTACTATTATTATTTGTTTGTTTATTTTATGAACAATGTCTTCAAGAGGTGCAGGAAGTTCACGTCGGCAAAGAAATTCGAAAGTGTGGCTACTACCTCCATTTACTTATGACTACAAGAGCAAAAAGTACTCGAGTCTGAAGGATTATTATGCTGGTATCCGAGCAGAATGGGCATTCAGGGTAACGGAGCAAGAAGGATTGTTTAATGATCTACGTAACTTTGGGACACCAGTACCTCATCGTCGTTCATTGACCAAGGCTAGACGAAATGTGAGTGACTATGAAAAAGCAGTTAGCAGAATTAAGAAGGAGAACAACAGAATGTTGATGCGAAGATGTCGACATTTCATGCTTCAGCTAGCCACCGAAATGGCAGAAGCAAGCAACAGAGATTTGACAGTGATTGAGCGAATAATGTCTTAAACAATGAAAAATATCTCTCTGACTACTACATGTCAGATGAGGAATGAGAAATCAAACACCTTTATCTTTCATACATGTTTGTATGTTGTCTCATATCTTCGTTACTGGAGTGTAAGACAATGTTGTTGTTCATCTAACGTACGGATGTATTTCAAGTATTTGTTTTATGAACCTGAAGTTTATGAAATAACTACATTTATTAGTTCATGACTTTCTTTATTGAATTGCAATGAGTTAATGACTGTTCTGGATTAATGAATGGATTAATGTATGTTGAATTATGTGAATACTTAAAACGCATAAAACAGAACAGGTAGCTCGGTGAAAAGCTTCCCTTAACTAGGGCTCGTGAAATAGGGATCCTGTACGTAAAGAATTTCAATCTCCATCAGAAAAGAAGAAAGAGTCGCCTTCCAATTCCTGGAAGTCCAGTCAAAATGATGACTCTGGCAAGGAATGGGGGGTTGATAGATAACTAAACTTGGGGGACTGGACAAACAAGCTCAAAGCCAAGTGGTTGGTCCAGTTGGGAGACTAATAAAGTTCATACAAACGAACTACCGCCTTCAACAACACATAAAACAAAAGGTAGCTCGGTGAAAAGATTCCCTTAACTGGGGCTCGTGAAATAGGGATCCTGTACGTAAAGAATTTCAATTTCCATCAGAAAAGAAGAAAGAGTTGCCTTACAATTCTTGGAAGTCTAGTCAAAATGATGACTCTGGTAAGGAATGGGGGGTTGACAGATAACTAACCTTGGGGGGCTGGACAAACGAGCTCAAAGCCAAGTGGTTGGTCCAGTTGGGGGACTAATAAAGTTCATACAACTGAACTACCGTCTTCAACAACACATAAAACAAAACAGGTAGCTTGGTGAAAAGCTTCCCTTAACTGGGGCTCGTGAAATAGGGATCCTGTATGTAAAGAATTTCAATCTCCATTAGAAAAGAAGAAAGAGTCGCCTTCCAATTCCTGAAAGTCCAGTCAAAATGATGACTCTGGCAAGGAATGGGGGGTTGACAGATAACTAAACTTGGGGGGCTGGACAAACGAGCTCAAAGCCAAGTGGTTAGTCCAGTTGGGGGACTAATAAAGTTCATACAAACGAACTACCGCCTTCAACAACACATAAAACAAAACAGGTAGCTCGGTGAAAAGCTTCCCTTAACTGGGGCTCGTGAAATAGGGATCCTGTACGTAAAGAATTTCAATTTCCATCAGAAAAGAAGAAAGAGTTGCCTTACAATTCTTGGAAGTCTAGTCAAAATGATGACTCTGGTAAGGAATGTGGGGTTGACAGATAACTAACCTTGGGAGGCTGGACAAACGAGCTCAAAGCCAAGTGGTTGGTCCAGTTGGGGGACTAATAAAGTTCATACAAACGAACTACCGCCTTCAACAACACATAAAACAAAACAGGTAGCTCGGTGAAAAGCTTTCCTTAACTAGGGCTCGTGAAATAGGGATCCTGTACGTAAAGAATTTCAATCTCCATCAGAAAAGAAGAAAGAGTCGCCTTCCAATTCCTGGAAGTCCAGTCAAAATGATGACTCTGGCAAGGAATGGGGGGTTGATAGATAACTAAACTTGGAGGGCTGGACAAACAAGCTCAAAGCCAAGTGGTTGGTCCAGTTGGGAGACTAATAAAGTTCATACAAACGAACTACCGCCTTCAACAACACATAAAACAAAACAGGTAGCTCGGTGAAAAGATTCCCTTAACTGGGGCTCGTGAAATAGGGATCCTGTACGTAAAGAATTTCAATTTCCATCAGAAAAGAAGAAAGAGTTGCCTTACAATTCTTGGAAGTCTAGTCAAAATGATGACTCTGGTAAGGAATGGGGGGTTGACAGATAACTAACCTTGGGGGGCTGGACAAACGAGCTCAAAGCCAAGTGGTTGGTCCAGTTGGGGGACTAATAAAGTTCATACAAACGAACTCCCGCCTTCAACAACACATAAAACAAAACAGGTAGCTTGGTGAAAGGCTTCCCTTAATTGGGGCTCGTGAAATAGGGATCCTGTATGTAAAGAATTTCAATCTCCATTAGAAAAGAAAAAAGAGTCGCCTTCTAATTCCTGAAAGTCCAGTCAAAATGATGACTCTGGCAAGGAATGGGGGGTTGACAGATAACTAAACTTGGGGGGCTAGACAAACGAGCTCAAAGCCAAGTTGTTGGTCCAGTTGGGGGACTAATAAAGTTCATACAAATGAACTACCGCTTTCAACAACACATAAAACAAAACAGGTAGCTCGGTGAAAAGCTTCCCTTAACTGGGGCTCGTGAAATAGGGATCTGTACGTAAAGAATTTCAATTTCCATCAGAAAAGAAGAAAGAGTTGCCTTACAATTCTTGGAAGTCTAGTCAAAATGATGACTCTGGTAAGGAATGGGGGGTTGACAAATAACTAACCTTGGGGGGCTGGACAAACGAGCTCAAAGCCATGTGGTTGGTCTAGTTGGGGGACTAATAAAGTTCATACAAACGAACTACCGCCTTCAACAACACATAAAACAAAACAGGTAGCTTGGTGAAAAGCTTCCCTTAACTGGGGCTCGTGAAATAGGGATCTTGTACGTAAAGAATTTCAATCTCCATCAGAAAAGAAGAAAGAGTCGCCTTCCAATTCCTGTAAGTCCAGTCAAAATGATTACTCTGGTAAGGAATGGGGGGTTGACAAATAACTAAACTTGGGGGGCTGGACAAACAAGCTCAAAGCCAAGTGGTTGGTCCAGTTGGGGGACTAATAAAGTTCATAAAAATGAACTACCGCCTTCAACAACACATAAAACAAAACAGTAGCTCGGTGAAAAGCTTCCCTTAACTAGGGCTTATGAAATAGGGATCCTGTACGTAAAGAATTTCAATCTCCATCAGAAAAGAAGAAAGAGTCGCCTTCCAATTCCTGGAAGTCCAGTCAAAATGATGACTCTGGTAAGAAATGGGGGGTTGACAGATAACTAAACTTGGGGGGCTGGACAAACAAGCTCAAAGCCAAGTGGTTGGTCCAATTGGGAAACTAAATTTAAAACCCAATTGGTTTTACTTGATTTGCTTGTCAAAATCACTATTTACAATTAATTATGCACAAACAGATTGTTTTCTACGCCTTTTTCAAGAAATTGACGATTCTCTTAGTATAGAATAGCAATCAACGCAAGGCCAAAAATGTAAGAAACTTGACTTGTACCCAAATGACAACAAATAATTCAAATAGTCATACTTTTCAATGAAATACACGAACGTTTGGTCGTAACAATGAATGATGCATAGCTAAGTGACACACAACATTGCCTACATAAGCTTCATTTTTTATTACAGTCTCAATTCAGAAAGTCGCATGGCAACAGTGAATTCACTGATTTACCTTACAGTGAGTATGCCATTATTTTGTCCGTATATACAGATGGATTGTCAAGTCATGTGACTTGGTGCACATGCTTTGGTTTTCTCGATTTTTTGCTCGATTTTTTTATTACAGTGACAACTCATTTCTTATTAATATATGTGGGATTCTCAATTCAGAAAGTCACATGGCACCAGTGAATTCACTGATTTACCTTACAGTGAGCATGCCCTTATTTTCTCGGTATATGCAGATGGATTGTCAAGTCATGTGACTTGGTGCATAGGCTTTGGTTTTCTCGATTTTTTGCTCAATTTTTTTATTACAGTGACAACTCAACACCAATTTGATATATGTGGGATTCTCAATTCATAAAGTCACATGGCAACAGTGAATTCACTGATTTACCTTACAGCGAGCATGCCCTTATTTTCTTGGTATATGCAGATGGATTGTCAAGTCATGTGACACAAGCTTTGGTTTTCTCGATTTTTTGCTTACTGTGACAACTCATCTCTTATTGATATATGTGGGATTCTCAACTCATAAAGTCACATGGCAACAGCGAATTCACTGATTTACCTTACAGTGAGCATGCCCTTATTTTGTCAGTATATGCAGATGGATTGTCAAGTCATGTGACTTGGTGCACAGGCTTTGGTTTTATCGATTTTTTGCTTGATTTTTTTATTACAGTGATTCTCAATTCAGAAAGTCACATGCCAACAGTAAATTAACTTATTTACCTTACAGTGAGCATGCCCTTACTTTGTCGGTATATATAGATGGATTGTCAAGTCACGTGACTTGGTACACAGTATTTGCTTTTCTCTGTTTTTTCATTCTAGTGACAACTCATACCTTGTTCGTATATGTGGGATTGTCATGCAAGGGCATCCTTCTAAAGCTGTTCATAACCAACTATATAAACGACTAAAGGTGAAGACACAACCTTACAACTCATTTCGCCCTACGAAATTATCATTCATTTGTTTTACAAAATTAGCATGGCTACATGGTTCATGGGAGGGAGTGGGAATCGCAGAGGTGGTAGGAACTTGCAAAGGGGTGACAGTTCACGACGAGGAGGAGGAAGGGGACGTGGCGATGCTGAAGACGATTCATGGGAGGGAGTGAGAATACCTATTTTAGATTATGCTTGTGGTTATCGTGATAGGTTTGGGAAGCGACATTTTTTGATGCCCAAGTATTATCCAGTTCAAGGAGGTTCATGTATGGATCCATCAGATAATCAAACAGGATATGGTTTAGCAGACGCTAGACTTCTGAAGTGGCCCGCACTATTTATAGAGTGAGTGCAAATGGAAAGATTATGTCAGGAAAATCGATTGAAGGTGCCAAAAGCACGTTCTGTTGAGATCCAAAAGGAAGATCCTGATAATGTTGATCGACTATGTGAAAGACTACAACGTGAGATTTCTCAAATGCGCCGTCGGTTAGCCCGCGATATGCAGCTATACATAGTTAAGAAGGATGCCTAGAAGAACAGAACAGAACCGAATGTTGCGGCTATCAAGGGTATCATGGAGGATCCTGAGCTTGTCTTTGACGCTGAGCTTTCGGATTATTCAGACTCTGAGCCACCTACCCGATTTAAACGCGAATTAGGTGTTAATGTCTACACTTCGGCAATATTAGGTCATGCATTAATATGTAATGTCTGTGTTAGACTAAGTGTTTCCGTAATGAGTTTGTCAGATTGTCTGGCTAATATTTGTCTATCTAACTGTTATGTTTATGTATGTATTGTGTGTTCAGTTCATGGTGTCCAAAATGTATTGTTGTCGGAGACTTATGTCTGTACTACCTATGTATTTTTGTGGGAGACTTATGTGTTTTTTCCTCAAGGTTTTCTGAATTACATTATCACCTTCTAACCCAAAACAAAGACAACAGAAAAAAAAAATTATTTAGGCATGGTTTGGCAAGTGGGTTTGGATAGGTTTGGGGCTATTTTAGCCACAAAAAACAAAATAGGCTATTTTAGGCATAACAAACAAAACATCACATCCAATCCATAATCATTACACTTTTTTCTCACAAAAAAAGTCAAAAAAGCCAAAAAGTCAAAAAGCCCTTCCCAAACCAAACTTTTTAGCCCAGGCTAAATAGCCAAAAAAGCCAAAAAACCAACCCACTTCCCAAATGAAAACGACTTTAGTAAAGCCAAAACAAATTTCTGAATAACACCTTCTAACCCAAAACAACAAGAGAAAAAAATAAAAAATAAAAAACTTTATATGAAAACGGCTTTAGTAAAGCGAAAAGAAATTGCTGAATTACATTATCACCTTCTACCCTAAAACAAAGACAAAAGAAAAAATATATATATTTAAATGCAAACGGCTTTATTAAAGCCCAAACAAATTATTGAATAGCACCTTCTAACCCAAAACAAAGAGAAAATAAAATAAAAAAAAATTTACATCAAAACGGCTTTACTAAAGCTCAAAAAATTTATGAATTACATTATCACCTTCTAATTCAAAACAAACACAAGAAAAAACAAAATAAATTTACTTTAGTAAAGCCAAAAAAAAATTCTGAATTACACCTTCTAACCCAAAATAAAGACAAAAGAAAAAAAAAAAAAAATTAACATGAGAACGGTTTTAGTAAACAATTTTAACCCAAAAGTTTATTAGATACAAGTAAGCCTTTGACTAAAAGGGGGAAAGAAATATTGCAGTTGAATATTAAAAAAAAATTATAAAAATACTTGTTTCGTTATCTTTGTTTTTTTTTTAATTAAATTTTTTATTTTCATATATATTTTTTTTTTATGGATTTTTAATATTTCACGCAAATATTTTATTTTTTAAATACATCTAATCTAAATATAATTAAAAATATAATATTTACGAAAAAAAGAATTGTAAAATTTTTATCAAATATAAAAAAAATACAAAAATTCAATATATTTTCATATTTCATTGTATTCAATGAAATTTAAAAAAAAGTATACAAATTTTAAACTTTGCAAGTATATCAAGATTAAAAAATCTAAAAAAGTTTTAAAAAATTATTAAATATTAAAAAAATTACTAAAAATACAAAATTACGAATTAAAAATTGTAAAAAAAAAGTATACCCATTGAAAGTCTGTGAATAGAGAGTCCACATACAGAATGTTGGCAGATACAGCGAAATTTCACCACAGAAGCTTTGTTTGGCTGACAAATGTCCAAATTTAATAATTCTAAGAAGAAGTTGAAACAGACCCTTTGTTAGACCCACTTATTTGAAATCTTCATGTAAGTCTTGCTTCCTCATCGAAAGTCCAATAATTAACATTCTCGACTTATTGCTCTATGTACTTTTCATTCTAGAAGTCTTTTGCTGCAAGAGAGAAAATTGCTATTTGGTCTAACATTTCCATTGCACAAGTTAAAACAATGTTCCTAGCACTTGGTGCTGAGGGTGTATCAACATTGTTTTTAGGGCACGTCAAAATGAGTGTCAAAATGAGTGTCGTGTCTGTGCTCAACACGTGTCAGACCTCGACATGTCGTAGACACGCTGTTTACTTAGATTATAATTATCAAAATCTTGATCCGAATCTTATAATCCTACGATTTTACAATTCATTTGAGTACAATCGATTGATCATGTAAACATTATTTATAGGTAAGATCTTTCGTTCCTGGTAATGGGATCTTATAGGGTCATGAAATCCTGATCCTATCCGATCCAATTTACAAATCTTGTTTTGTATTGTATGACATATTTTATTATAAATTTTATGTTTATTGTCTAAATACCAATTTATGTGGTCAAAATAAATAATAAAATTAAGTAATATTGAATCAAATAAACTAAGAAAAATAATTTAGGAAATAAACATTCAAATATTGCAGTAATTTACGAAAATTAACTAGTCAAAAAAACAAACTTAGTTTTAGCGGAGTTTAAACAAGGTAAGATGATTGCAACTTTTTTCCAATTTTTGGAGAGATTATTTTTTTTACTCGAATCCGCTCCACCAGGGATGCTAACAACAAACCTTATCATTTGGTTAAGCTGCTCTTTTGAGTTTTTAATCTATTTTCATATCCAACTTTGTTAAATATTTTTTATTCACTTTTTATGCATTATTGTAGATTGTAAAGAATTTTATTATAAAATTCTTCTTCACCTTCTTTTTTGATGAAATACAAAACTTTTACCATCGAATTTTTTATTGTACAATATTATATGTACATTTTACATGAAATATTATATTTTTCACAATATCTTCACTTCTTTTTAATAGAATATAGGTTCATTTTGTGTGTACTTTTTAAGAAATATTTATTTAAATTAAATTATTATGTAATTTGTCTTTTTTAATAGGATCTTACGATCCTCAGTCCGATTTTACGATCCGATCCTATAAACACCTCCAACGATTTAACGTAGGATCCTGATTTTAACAACCTTGACTTGGACACGCCACATGACATGTCAATTTTTTAAATTAATTTTGACTTGGACACGTCACATGACATGTCAATTTTTTAAATTATTTTTTTACACGGCATTTTGAGGACACAAATGTTCTATATTACATGGCTCATCAACTTCTAAATTTAAAGCTTTGAAAAGGAAGAGTTCAACAGTTTGGATCATGCAATCCAAACAACAGATTGCTAGGTGCTATTTTTGCAGTATCTTAATGGATGCCTAGGGATGAACAAAGAGACTTGTGCTCAGCATCAAAGAGTGAAAATTTGAAACTCGGTTTTCAATGATTTTTATGTAACTGTTGCATTTTCAAGAATAAGGAAAACTTTCATTTGGAATAAGAAGTAAAGACTTCATCATTCAACCAATGCCAATTCATCATTCAATCAAATGAATGCTAGAATGAAATCAAAAGATCTAACATGAAGTTCTGAGTAATGTCCTTATGAAATCTGTCAGAGTTTCATATACGTGCCAGAATGAAAGCAATGCGAACTCTTTATTATTCAATCAAAGACAATTCAGATGCAACGTATGGAATTCCCATAACTATCAATGCTCAATAATGGAGTGATATCAATCATAAACTTGAATCTCAAATGAATGTTAGAACTGAAATTACAGCAAAATACAGCACTAGTAGTCACTACAGGAAATTTGACTTTTAGCGGCGTTTCAAAAACGCCTCTATATGATTGAAAACGCCGCAATACGTTTTTGCAACGTTTAATATTTTTGTCGTAGATACGGCCGCCGCAATAGCTTAGCAACGTTTCAAAAGCGTCGCTAAAAACATTAGACGGCGTTTTCCAAAAACGTCGCAAAATCTTTAACAACCATCTACTTTTCCGTCACAATTAATATATGATGTAATGATGACGTCATTCAGTGGCATTTTTTGAAAAAACGCCCCCTTTTTTCATTTTTAACACTTACCCCAGATGTGATGTCATGATGACAACATTTAGTGACATTTTTTTCAAAAACACCATTTTTTTGGTTTTTTTTTTGGTTTTTTTTGAGAATACAGCCCAATTAATTGAGAATTTAACTAAGAAGAGAGATTGAGATTGAGAATTAACCGAGAATTTATATAAATTTAACTAGGAACAGCGATTGAGAATTAACTGATAATTAATATAAAATAAAACAAATTGGCTCAAATTTAAATTACAATGCCAAATTGAAAACCATAAAAATTCTATATCTCCTTAGATATTTAACCCTACAACTTTCCAAATCTCAATCATATACTGTTAAACAGTTTGAATTTTCTTCAAATCACCCCCTCATTTATGTTATTTAGTGCAAATCTTCAAATCTTTACTTTGCAACCAGCAAAAGTTAGTTTGTTGACACTGTAACAGCCTGTTCAAAAATAAAATGAAAATGTGAGCACACCCGATCAACAGATAAACAAACTTACAACCAAAAAAAAAAAAGGCAACACTTACTTGCACCAGTTCAATTATAAAGCCTGCACCCAAATTTGCAAATTCAGATCCAGAGAGAAGAAATAGTCAGCAAGATTATACAAGTTACTCATTCATGGGCCAACGCTTATTTAAGGAACAAGCTGGCCAATTTTAGAAATTACACTGCAGATTGGAACATCAGCAATTTCTCTCTCCCTCGGGATAATATCCCTAAATTCAACCTCACAAAATAAGTGAAGGAAACAGCAAATTAAGTCAGAAGAAGGAAGACCAGAAGCCAAACTCATAAAAGTGAACTATGGAGAAAAAACCAAACAAACCTCAAAAGACCAATGGTGTCGGTCTAGTGAAGGAACTTCCTTGAGAATGAACAATTGCCATTGAGCCTAGTTGGAGATTAGTCACACTTTCACCTACAGTCTCCACAATTCTAAGAAGGGACAATATAATTCTTACCAGAAGTATGCACAGAAGGAATCATGAATAACTATTTCACCACAGAACATAATAAATCTAACAAACTAAACAAACCATAATTTAAATAAATTATATGTATTCTCTACCTAAATTAAACAATACGCAAAACATAATTAAAGAGGAAAAATGGATCAAAAAGGGAAACAAATAAATGAAGCAACACAAGTATAACAAGGGTAAATAGAGTAAAAAGGGGATCAAAGGTTGAATAGAGGAATTTGAATTCATACCATGTCCTTTGCCCACTACATTCTGAGTAACATATTTTGAGATCTACTTAATGGCTTCCAACGATTTCCAAGATCAGCATTGTGCAACATAAGTTCGAATGCATCCCCTATGGACGCAAATTAACAAATTTCAAAATAAAAGGGGAAACATGAAGTTCTAGTTCACCTGCTCAATTAAAAAATTACTTTCAATAAAATAAACTAAATCCACATCATTATTCTTGCTCGCAACCTATTGTCAATGTCATAAACAAGCAATTGCCCCATATTGAAACTAAACAAAAATACTAAGGTAGCGTTTGGTAACGTTTACGTTTTTGGTTTATGTTTACAAAAATTTTATACACTGGTTTTTGTTTATTTTCAGAAAAACATAAATTACAAATGCGTTTGGTTTGAACAAAATGTTTAAAAAATTTAAACCTCTGTTATTTTTTCAAGTGCTCTGAAAGCTTCGAATGGTAAACCAGAAAGAGAAATTAATTGCACATATTAACAGTATTAGATAAACTACCTTGTTGTATGGAGAGTGAAACACAAAATAGTCAGAATCATCAATTGAAAACTACCTTTCATTATTGTGAAATAATGCACAAAATATTGAGTTTTCATGAAAATTGACGGAAGTTCAGGGAGAATTACCGGATATTCACTTGCACGGTTGGGCTTGTAAAAATCATAGGCATGCGACAT
Organism: Camellia japonica; assembly: GCA_030407325.1. NCBI lineage: Eukaryota > Viridiplantae > Streptophyta > Magnoliopsida > Ericales > Theaceae > Camellia > Camellia japonica. The sequence goes on from JAPPVO010000036.1 coordinate 130,284,985, forward strand.
ATGGTTTCCCCTGAATTTGCTTTCAAATGCTATAGGCAGGCCCTATATAGCAATAGCAGCTGTTAATTATTTGATTGATTGGGATGTTGGGCTTGGAAAAAATAAGTTCCAATTCACTGGTCACAATCAAGAGAGACATTAAAGATCCAAAGGAAATAATCATACCGCACTGTCTGTGCAGACCACAAGTCCATAGCGTCCATCCCATGAACTACTCTCCACCCAATTGACACAGTTGAATAAAGCTGCAGTTCCACCATAGCAAGCATTGGTTGAGTCAACGCCTTCGATGTCAGTATTTCCAGTTTCCTGCTTGTTTCACAACACAAGAAAAGAATAAATTTGGGATAAAAAAATCAATAGAACATGCTGAACAGCAACAAAAAAATTCACTGTACGGGAAAATTTGCAGCACAAGAACAAGACAAGCAATCCAGAAATGAATTCACTCAAACTAAAAAAACTTCTTAGTTTAATCAACCAAGGCTCAGCTTGGAGTACAAATCTGTAGAGGGGCAAGCAAGAGATGTAAACTAGAAACTGAACCCGTAACAAATTTAATCAACCAAGGCTCAGCTTGGAGTACAAATCTGTCATAACTTTCAAAGAATATCTCGTCTACAGGTCCAAGTAGGTCTATGCCAGGCTTCAATTCCACCTCAGGGTTGTCAGTCTCTGCTTCTGTGGTAACAAAAGCAATGTATTTCCGTTTTGAAGCCACGTTGTGGGCATAGGGGCAACAGAATAGATACTTGTAGCAGAAACAAGTAAATAAAAATAGCAGGTAGCCAGAATCAGAAGTTTTTGGTAAAACAATAACATTACTCCCCCATCTTCTGACAGAACTTTAGACATCCCGCTAGATCCCTCATCCCATTTCCATCTCCCAGTAAATAATAACATTGTTAGAAAACTAAACTACAGTATCAATTTAAATGGAACACCACGAAACTACTACAACCTCCTATATTATATGCAGTCCAAATAATCAATTATGTGAGAACATTCCTTTTCTAATCATTCTTTGTTTGGTAAACATTTCAGATATCAGACTTTAAAAGTACATCTTGTCTCCATAACCACCAATCACCTCACTGACCCAGTTACACTGCTGAATAATATTATAGCTGATTCACCATCCGATCAGCAGCTCAAAATCGCATAAATCATTTTGAAAGGAAAGATGATGATCCTAAATTATCTGCGGTCAAGAAATTGCAGAAGCCCAAATTTAATCACCCAGGTATGATTAATTCATTCTGCTACGGCTATATTCTTGAACATCAAAGTTATGAATGGTAACAACAAATCATGCTAATAAAAATAGGGGGTAGGTTTGGTTTGTGTTTCTGAAAAAAATTTCAGAAATTTTCTCTACAAACAAATTTCAGAAATTTTCTCTACCAAATAAATTTTCCCAAAAAAATTTCCCAAAACACAAACCAAACAAGTTTTCCAAACAAATCTCTCTCACACACACATCAAATCAATCACTTTTTCCAAAACTCTCTCTCAAAACAATTTTCCAAAACAAATTTCCCAAAAAACCAAACAAAACATGTTTTCGTACTTTTTATCTCTAAAACACATCTCTCAAACACAAACCAAACATACCCAGGGTGTCTATGACAAACTTACCATTCATTTCTTTTAGTGCTGCTGCAAGATCTAAAGGGTTGGCAAAACTAACAAATCCATAGCCCTTGGTTTTGCTAGTACACTTATCTTTGACAACCTATGGCAATGGAAAAATGCAGGCACATATTTTGATTAATGCCCAAACGTGTAAGAAATACAAACCTTCCTCAAAATATAAGAGAAGAAAAGATTAGAAGATATTGCAGCAATTATAGGCATACACCACATACCAGACAAACGACATACATGAAGGCAATAATAGCACAAAGGAATAAAAGGATAATGAGATGCATAAAATGATACATGCACATCTATGGCCCACCAATGCATTGGCTGATGGCTGATCAAATGATCTACTCATAAATACAAACACCAAGCAAGAAACAAAGGTAAATGGATACATGCAAACCAGATACAAAATAGAATGGGGAATTGCAAGACAGGAACGACAACCATGATATCACAAATGTATGGTCTCTCTTTTTCTATTAAGAGAAGGAAGCAGTATGAGAAATTGCCTACCAAAGTGTGTAATTCTCATAGAAAACCATGCGTGGACCAACTCAGGTTAATTGCTCATACAATGATTTTCGTTCTATAGCGAGTAGTAAAACAAAATTTTCAGTTCTATGTTATCATTTGATGGTAAATGGAATCGCTTATCATCACAACTTTAACAAAGCACTTCACAAAAAAGCAGAACAACTTTTGGAGACAATCTAAATTAGAAAATCGTTTCATGTTCCTACTAACCATGTTCATCCACATGGTCATCACTTGGAAATAAAGCAATCATTTGACACTAGCTGGAGAAGATGAGCATCTCACTTAAGATCCCTCTATTTTTCATTTAACTTATTCCATCCACAAGGGCAACAATCAGAAAATAAATTGCAAAACATGCAGCATTTGCCAAAGCCTCAAATCTGCAGTTTTCAAAGAACAACAAAACAAGCGCTGGAACAGCCATGAGGAAGCAACAAAATAAGCAAGCAACTTTATCAACAATTAAAATATCATTCACTAAAATAATATTGCCACACTGATGTCACAGAAGCACATTGTATAGACCAGGGCTTGAGTTTTGGATTGGTTGAATTTGTATGAAAGTAAATATAAATAAATGGTGGACCAATGTGTAGCAATACATTTGGAAGAACAGATCAAAAGAATTAAAGAAGAAAAATTAATCATTATCATGATTCAACACATTTTAAGCTCATGATCTCAAGAAAGAGCTAAAAAATTTATAAACTACAATCAACTACAATCATACAACTTTATTTATAATAATAGAAGACCAAACACCGATTAACAGATCTAATTTGACAATGAGAAAGTAGAGATTCAAACTCGAACACTTACATGATATCGATTTTGGATTTGCGATTTGCAAACTCAAGATGGGAGCTAATAGCGAGAGAGATCGAGTTGGAGTTCAATTAGCCTCGAGATCGACGCGATTGATGAAGAACAACTATTTTTTCCCATAGGAGTACTCCAGAGATGTACTTTATGGGCAACAATCGTCAATCGCCTAGCAGAGGAGTACATCCAGAGATCGACGCGATTGATGAAGAACAGCGAAGAGAGTGAGATCTAAGTGAGATCGACGATATAACGCGATTGATGAAAAATAGTGATTGATGAAGAATAGCGAACAGCGAAGACCTCGAAAGTTCGATCGCGAAAGAGAATAGCGATGTGTGACAGAGTGAGATCTGTGAGAGTGAGATCTGAGTATGAGGAGAGATAACGGAGTATGAGAGTTCTAACGGTGACCCATTTGTTTGTTTGTTTTTTTTTTAAGTGAACCAGTGAAACACGGAGGGGTCTGTTATGTGGAGTAAAGCGTGGCGTTTTTTTAAAACGTCGTTGTATGAACGCTGTTATAACCCGTTTTTCCTATAGTGAGTATAGAAAACTAACACGTTGTGTAAAAACAATGCCAAAAAGAATGGCCAAACTCGTAACAATTCTAACAAGATGAAGTAATCCAGGCAATTACCTGAGTGCCACACTAGATGAGAATTGTTGTTACATTAAATTACAAAATAATATTACATTATCACCAAAACAATGACAACAGAAACAAAAAAAATAAAATAAAAATAAAAATAAAAAAATTTCTTCTTCAGAGTTCAGTTAAATTGAAACTAAATGTGTATTTATGTAAAAAGCGTGGTTCACAAACACGCTTTCAGAAGAAATTTTTTTTTGCCAAAAAGCGTGGTTCATAACCACGTTTTCAGAAGAAAACAAATTTAAGCTAAAAGCGTGGTTCCTAACCACGATTTCAGAAGAAAAATTTTTCTGGTTAAAAGCGTGGTTCACAACCGCGCTTTTAAAAGCGTGGTTCAGAACAGCGATTTCAAAAGAAATTTTTTTTAATTAAAAGCGCCTTTTGTAACCGCGCTTTATTAATTAAAAGCGCGTTTTGTAACCACGCTTTTAAGACTTCTCAATTTTCACGCGGGACAGGGACACAAACGTTGAAAGCGTGGTTGTGAACCACGTTTTAGCCTATTTTGAGAATTCTTTCAAAACTAAGCTTAGTTTGAGAATTGAATTGATAATTTGGCTTATTTAGGGAAATGCCCCCTTTATTTTGTGTGGTTTTGTGTGATGAGTGGTGTATGGGTAATGATTTTTCACAGCTGTGCGCTGAAAGTGAGGGCCAGGTGGGTGTCTCAAGGTCTATGTGGGAAGCTAGGCACCGTGGAAAATCACTATGGATTCCTTTGGCATGAAGGTTTGGATTAAGTTAGAGTTATTCTAATTATAAAAAGATAAAATAAATTTTTTTAATTTAATAAAATAAAATAATACATTTAAACTATGATTATTTTTTTTTTTTACAAAAGTCAAAAAAAAATTAAAAAATTCATTTCAAATGAGATTTTTTAATCTCAAATTAAAAAAGTCAAAAAAAATAAAAAGTAAATCTACATCTAAGACTATATGGCCCCATTTTTTTGGAGAGTCGAGGGGAAATTAGAATTGGTAGTGAGGTGGGATCGACTAACATTGTGTTTGTTTTGAGAGATGGAGAGGGGATTGATTGTGAGCTCCTGATTCAAATGGGTCTCTCCAAGGCGATTCGGATGGGCCTTAAAGACTTGGTATTAGAAAAATAGTCCGCCGGATTAGAAATTTTTTCTTTTATTTATTTTGATGTGATCAAGAAACCCAGCATTTTCTCTGCTGTTACACCGAAAGTGCATTTCTGCAAATTCAACCTCAATCGATATTCTCTGATCCGTTGAAAGAATTTCTTCAAGGCGGTGTAGTGGCATTCTCTTTCCTTAGACTTGACAATCATGTCGTCTATGTACACCTTGACCTCTCTATGGATCATATCATGTAGAATTGTGGTTGCAGCCCGTTGATAGGTAGCCCCAGCATTCTTCAACCCAAACGGTATCACCCTTTAGTTGTAGGTTCCCCATGGCGTAATGAAAGCAGTTTTCTTTCTATCCTCGGGTGCCATCAGAATCTGGTTATACCCGAAAAATCCATCCATAAAGGAGAGCAACGCATGGCCTGTGGTGAAGTCCACTAGTTCATCGATGTGCGGCAGAGGAAAGTCGTCCTTTGGACTGGCCTTATTCAGATCTCTGAAATCCACACACACCTGAATTCTGCAATCTTTCTTTGGCACCGGAACAATGTTGGCCAACCAAGTCGGACACTCAGATACTAGCAAGAACCCTACGTCTATCTGCTTGGTGACTTCCTCCTTAATCTTCAAAGCCAAATCCAGGTGTATTCTTCGCAACTTCTACTTGATGGGTCGAGCCTCGAGGTCAAGAGGGATCCGATGCTGTACAATCTTAGGACCGATTCTAGGCATGTCTTCGTAGGATCACGCGAAAACATCTTTGAAATCTTTTAATAAAGTGACTAAGCGCTTGTGCTCCTTCGAAGACAACGTGGACCCGATCTGGACCAGATGCGGATCCTTCTCAATACCCACATTAATTGGAATGATTTCATCAACAAGGGGTTTTACAAACCTCTCCTCCTCTCGATTAATCAAATGTTTCAAAACCAGAGGAATTCCTTCCTCATCATTTTTGTCAAAGTTTTGAAAATCATGATCAATGCAATAAACAAGAGGCATAGAGAAATACTCAGAATCTGCGGTGGCATTCTCATTCAAAAGATCCAGCTCATCCAATTCCTCGGTTACAACTGACTCAAAAGAAAAGGAAAAAGACGACCTGGACAAAACCTCGGCATTCGGGTTATCAACCCCAGGAATACCGGACTGAGACTCAGAGGAACCAGAATCTGATTCCGACTCCACAGACTCTGTGGAATCAGATTCTGGTTCACTACCCGACTCAGAACTGCTAGGCAGGTAGCCTTCCTCCAGCTGCCAAATGAGGGATGGTGCGTCAGATGCATCCAGGATGCTGGTAGAAGGGTTCACACCCGGTTGGTCCCCGATCACGGAAATGGTTAGGTCATCCCCTAAGCTCTCTGAGTTGATCTGAGGATCCGAAAGAAGACATGCCAGCGCTGCTCCTATCTCAAGCTCAGAGCTATTGGAACCACTTTCTGTGCTCTTTGCAGCCTCAGCAATTAGTTCAGTTTATTCCTCTGCATCATTCCCTTGCAACTGTAAGTCGAAGAAAATCTCAAATCCAGGACACGCTACTTCTCAGAATTGAACCAAGGTTCAGGGAAACCACAAAATGGGAAGTCTTCCTCTTCCCGAACAACATAATCATTCAGGGTTCCCCAAATAGGTCGATGCACAAGTTCATAGCGCTTCTCAGTCTGCTTTGCTCTGGCTCTTCTTGCCATCTCTTTTGCTTTCCTCACCCAGTCCTCTTTGGTGGGCATATAGCCGAGACTAAAGGCATGTGGGTTATGTGGCACATCGGCCAATGCAAAAGCGTCCTTCCGACCGCTTCTCCCTAATCCCATTCCTGGCATGTGTTGGAGTTTGTTCATGAAGCAGATCGATTGAGCACTGACATATAAGCCCTCATTCGATGCCAGGATGGTCTGCACTACCCGGGCCTTAGCCAAGGTAATTCCCGAAAGGAAAATATCCTCTTCACCATGCACAATTTCCAGCATAGGTGTAGTGACCTCTAGCGAAGGATGTATTGATGAATTCCTGAAGATTATGGCCATCCTTTTTCCATGGGGGTATTTCAGCATTTGATAGAGGGTGGAAGAGACAGCTTTCACTTGGTGCAGCCAGGGCCTTCCGAGCAAGAGATTGAAAGTGGCAGAGACATCCACAATATGGAACTTGATGTCCTGTTGAGCTGGGCCAACCTATACTTTGATCTATACTGTCCCCATCACCTCTCTACTTGTGTTGTCATACGCCCAGATCACTTGGGCTGTAGGCACAAAATCGACCTGTTTCAGACCAATAGCATAAGCCATACGACAAGGACAGACATTGATTGCTAACCCAGTGTCGACTAACACCCCCGGTATCCACTTTTCTCGGCACTCTACGGATATGTATAGAGGCTGCTTGTGTGCAGAGCCTTATGGCGGTAATTCCTTATCTGAAAAGGTCAAAGTCGGCGCAGCGCCTCCCGGGAAGGCCAATCCCACCAGTTGTTCTGGAGTTGTGTCGATGGATAACTTAGCTTTATCCATCGTCGTCAGTACAGCCTGTTTGTGCACTCGCAAAGCTATAAGTAGACCCTAGATAGATAAGTTAGCTTGGATTTTCTTTAACTGTTTCAGCACAGTCTCTTCCTCTAACTACTTTTCCTTCTGTTTCTCAACTTCTTTATCCTTTCCAGATGCCTCGGGTTGGTGTAGATGCGGTGGTTTGAAATATCGACCACTTCTTGTCATGTGGTCGACTTCTTCCACATACCAGGTATTGTCAGGAAGGCCTTCACCCCAATACTTGTTAGTGTGTGCAAGATGCAGATCATCATCTTCCCACCACATACCTCCAGCAACCGACAACCAATTGTCCGGTTCCAGTCTAAGTATTCTCTCAGCAGAAACATTCCCCACGGGGCGTTGAGCTATTCTAGTTTTCCGATCACTTTCACTCATTTCTTGCCTAAACCGCTCCAGCGCGGCTTCTTGTTCTGTATGTACAATAATAAGAATGCCTAGTTCTTGAGCCACTTGTTCTTCACTGGTGTTTTTCGGTAGTTTACCCTTTCCATAGGCCATTCCGGTCATTGTAGCGGTCCCCACTTTTTGTTCTTTCAACTTTGATCCAGTTCCCTCATCTATATCAGGCTCATCACTTAGCCATCCAGAATTGTTTGTTGACCCGTTCAGATTAAACCAATCAATATGCACGTCCCCTCGATCTTGCTCATCAAAGAACTGCAAATTGTCTATATCCTCCTCCAGGTCGGCCATATCATATAATCCCTAACTTGGTCCATCTTCTCGAACTACACTGACCTCCATCCCAGTTGGCAACACTACTTTCGACTTAGCTTGATTGATTGGAACAATATAGCAGCTTAGGTTATACACCCCATTAGATAAGTCCTCAGAGCCCTCGGGCAACGAACTGACATTCTCCGAACTGACATTCTCCACCAAGGCTGAACTCCCTTTGTCTTCCACTGTCACCACCACTAGTTTGGGTTGGATAGTGGACGTGTTCATCATGCACAAGTCCGTGCTCTCATGGATGAACAACGCCGACTTAGGTAGGTGGAAAGGGGTGATGTATATACTGGGGTCATAAAGGGCGTCCAGTGTGTGGATAAGGTTTATATGCCAGGGTGGGGGACTAGGTTATGTGGTGGGAGAGGATTTGTAGTGACGTTGGGTTTTTTGGGAGGTGCTATCACCTTATTGTCGATGAGATCTTGAATCTCATGATGCAGTCTAAAGCACTGATCAGTATCATGACTATGCTGTTGGTGAAAAGCACCGTATTTAGCCGGGTTGTGTTTCAAAGAGAGAGGATTGGGTAGTGGGCGTTGTTCTAATGGCTTAAGATGCCCCTTTTTGATCAGAACCCTCAGGGCTGAGGATAAGGACATATAGAGCGGGGTGAAGACCCTTTGGTTTCGGGCATGATGGCTCGAGGTTTATGAGGTTGTATTGGATGTACCAACAAAAGATGTGGCAGTTTTGGGTGTGGTGATGACCATGCTTACATCCGAAGGCCGTGTAGAGATGCCACCAGTCGTGGCTGCATTGAAGCTGTGTGTAAAGGGCCTTTTGGGCTGTTCCTTCTCATGGTCTATCAGACCCTGCTTCACCGCGTCCTCTATTTGCACCCCTATTTCATGGAGCTCAGCAAATGTAAACAAAGGCAAGACTATCATCTTCTGTAATAATCTTCCTTGCAAGTTACAAACCACTATTCTGATTTGGTCCTTTTCAGAGGGCTGGATAGTCATCATAGAGGCCTTGGTCCTCCACCAAGTCACAAAGTCCGAGAAGCCTTCCTTTGGCTCCTAACGAGTTGCTTCAAGATCACGGGTAATGACCTCGATCTGGGTATTGTAGAAGTACTGCGCGATGAAGGCCTCGGCCATTTCCTCCCAGTTTCTCTTCACAGAGTCTTCAAGCTTGCATACCAAATGGTTGCTATGCTCGACAGGGTCCGGCCAAAAAGCGACAACTTCTGTAGTCTGGTGCGACCCATTGGTTGTAGGATGTTAGAGAATAAACGTAGATGGACCATAGGATTCCAGGAGCAGTCAAACTGGTCTATACGCGGCATCTTGAATCTTTCTGGCAGAGCCACTGTCGATCAGTGTATCCATTCTCAATATCAGGGATTGAATTAACGCCTTGCGCCCGTTTGAAGAGCTTTTCTAGCTTGTTGACCTTCAATGCAGTGGGGTCAACCTCGAATTCAAACGGTGCCTCCATTTGGTAAACTGGTGCCTTGGAGGTCTGAGGTGGGATTGGATCTGCCGAAATGCCCATATTCTCTTGGGCATTAACTGTGAGCCTGGGTGCCGGAATTCCCCTTGGGGTTACATGGGATATAGAGGCTACTATTGGTTGTGGTTGGTATTGTTGAAGCCTATCTATCACTTCTGCTTTTGGCTTATCAGGGAGCATCTCGCTGCATAGTCTTAATGGTCTACTGGTGCTGAAGAAGCATATCTTCCATGCTGATCGGGGGATGTTGAGCTATCAAAATTGGCAAATACTCTCTTTCCGGAGTAGAAGTAGAAGACTGGGTCTGACTGGGCACAGGCGAAGCAAATGGTGACTGTTGGACTGGTGAATTCTGCCTGATCCTCCTTCGTCTGGTAACCGATGGGAGTGAAACAAACACTGGCTGTCCCCTAAGAAGATCCCCGGATCTACAAATCATTCTCACTCGGGTCTAGAGTGCTTGGGGGGTAACCGAATCATCTGAAGCAATAGTGAAAAACTACCTTGCAAAAAGAAATAAAGCAAAAAAGAAAACAAAAATTAGAAACCGCACAGCACCTCTGCTTAGATTCTAATCAGTACACTGATGTAATCAAAGCCATAGAACCATGCTCAATACTGAATTCTGCCTCCTAAAAACTGATACCTAGACTTGCAACTAATACACACATTCCTGTAGAGTTTCACTCTAAAAGCACATAATAGTCAAGTGAGAGCCAAAACACCCCTATGATGGGGTAGGGTTACCCTGTCCTAGTTTCGTCAGGAGCTAGGGTTCACTATTCAAGTAAAGTGTTTCACACAATCCTTCATTCGGGTAAGCAACCTGTCTTAGTTTGGAACAGTCTCTATGGCTTTTGATGTGCAACTAGGTCGATTGGTCAAAAAAAAGAGGTGCCTCAGCAAGACTACCTAATATACCTCTCACACCTAACACCGAGAAGTGAAAGGAGGATCAAACAGTACAACGGTAGTCCAGATCCAAGGTTTGTGTTCCCATCGTGGCAGAGCCCGCCACCGGTCAGCCTTTTGGCAAGCTTTTCCAAGCAAGCCTCCGGCAAACAGTTCAAGAATAGCAGATGGCAAAAATTGTGACTTAGGCGCACCAATGCAAATGCAAATGCAAAAAAACACATAAGTGTACATAAAATGTCATATCATGAGTTCGAGTCAAGTTCCCTAAATTCCTCAGCGGAGTCACCAAAAACTATGGCTTGGCTTTTTCGTACCCCCTTTCGGAAGGTTTGAAAAGAAAGCCCTACAGTTCGGACTCCCGTGGTTCTGAATCTAATCTCACAAGTGCAATGTGAAACTGATAAACATTAAAGAGTCCAATTTGAAAATTTGATTTTAGGATAAAAAATGCCAAAATTGGATTGGTTTGCTAGATACAGAGTCGTCACCTAAATATTTTATTTTGGGAAAATTTAGAAAACCCATGACTCATGCCAAAGGCCACGTGTCCGTCATCACCAAAGTTGCCTCGACTCGGGAACTTAGGTACGAGAGGGGAAGGTCATGAATTGAGCAACCCCGCTCGCCCGATCAAAGATCAGCCTCTACTAATTATGGTATGATCTTTTATAAACATTATGTGTTCTTGTTCCAGTTATTTAGACTAGGATTACTATGTGATACGCACAAGCAAGTATAGACTAGTTTGCTCAATTTGGAATAATTCAACTCATGTTTGTATGCGAAAATGGTTTGAATTTGCCACCTCAAGTGGGCTTAAAGGTTTGCAAATTTGCCACCAAACATAGTGGGCTTAAAACATGATTTGTCACTCAACAAAGTGGGCTTAAAATGCACATTCGTTGAATTGTTCCAATTCAAACAACAAGCTTTCATCCACAGGCATTCAAGCAGTTTAGCATGTAAGCACATAGCCTCATGGCAAGCATGCTAATCATGGCAACATTCACACTTATGCAAATATGCTAAAGCATAAAAAACTCACCTAGTACTCCAAGTTAAGAAGATATGAGTTAGTGAAATATGCATGATTCCTAACTATGTTAAGATGCCTAATGCAACACACGCAATAATGCAATTAATAGGCTCGGCTACTAATATGACATATGAAGCGATTTGATAACATGCGGTTAAACAGGTATTGAAAGAATTATTGAAATGACAATGCGGTTTGAATGATGCGCTGAGCCTCGGTGTAGGCAATACGAATGAATGGATGCAAGCATAAGGTATGCTAATTTGAAATGTGTCCCTAATCTAACCATCAAAAGCAATTAAATAAAAGGGAGAAAGATATGGGGTTGGAAGACATACACACACACATGCACACTTATTACAACATTATGCCCTCGCGAAAGAGGGTCCAAATGAATAAAAGTTAACTAGCTATGGTAATTAAGCTAAGCTAACTAATTATTACAAAACTCGAATATAATTAACTAGCTATACTAGCTAACTAATTATTACAAACCAAATTAATTAACTATTCTCGTTAACTAATTACAAAATGAAATTGAATAACTAGTTAAACTAACTAATTATTTACAACACTTAATTAGGTACAACTAATCAATTACAACACGTATTTAAGCTAGATATTTAAGTGTTAAATAAGCTTGAAATGCAAGGTAGGCTCATGCACATGCTCGGTTTCTACCCGAAAAGCCGCTGTTTTGCTACTGCTAGCCTCTGTTTGCGCATTTGAACACTGACAATGCTGCCCACTTCCATAACACCTCTGATCCATCTTACTAACACACTATACAAATTTCATTGGTGGCCGACAGGGGGCCGGTCAGCTACCAATGGTGGCCGGTCGGCCACTGGTGGTGGCTGTCGGCCACTGTGGTCCTGAACTTCCTTGCTGCACCAGAGAGCAAAACAGAGCGAAACAATGTATTTCTCAAGGGTTGTTTGCACAGTTTGCCTCTCCTTTTCATGGGGAAATCAGAGGGGGGACAAAATTTGGTTCACAAACCATCAATCAAGCAATTTCATTGCATGATGACTTGTGAAACCAATTGTAAGTTAATAAATGCAAAATGAGACCAAAATGTCCATCACCCTATCATGCATGATCAAGGGCAATGGAGACCAAGGAGAATGGCACATTTCATCACTTTTGAGTCTGAAATGTTCCATTTTTCTTGTGTTCAAATTAACGTCTGATTCAAGCACATGCAATACAACACAAAGAGATTCTTATCCTACCTCTTTTACTTGTCAATTTTGTTTACTCATTTTAATTACCAAATCATTCCTTAATCCATTAAGTCCATTGGTGAGTGTTCTCTAATGGAAAGAGGGCTTAAACCAAAGGTTGTTTTAGGCATGAAAAAGACCTTATGTCGTTGGTAATGAACCCCAAAAGGGATTAAACCATTAAGCACAAACACCTCAATTTCATGCTTTAAACAAACAAATGGTTTGAACCACTTTCAAAGCAAAAATAAAATCAAGAAAGGAGGGAGGTTGCAGAGATGATTAAGTGCTCGAAACGAGTGATAAAAGCACTAAAACATGCAACCAACTCAAACCAATGGTGGTCAAAGCCTTAAAACACTAAGCTAGTGAAGGAACTTACACTATAACTATGCAACACAAGGCTCAAATGGCACCAAACGGCCAAAACAGTGGCAAAACAAGTCAAAACAGAGTCTAAAACATGCTGGACTTGAGTCACAAAAAGCTAAAACATTAAGCTAATACATAGTGGTAACTAGGTATGTAAACAAGACACAAGGAGGGGAGGCTAACCCCTCCAATTTTGGACTTCAAAATGAGTTTTTTATCACTGAAAAATCTCTAAAATTAAGCGGTTAAAAGGCCTAAAAAAGTTGGTTTGAAAGTGATGAATAAAGGCACAAAAAACTTTACACACAAAGAAGCAAGAAGGTTGAACCACCCCTTAACTAAAAAAGGGCTCGAACCACCACTTTTAAGCCACAAAAATAGAACTTCTTACAATTCAAAACTAGCCCCAAAATAGTAAGAAAAGATGGCAAAACAAGTATATTGAAACAATGTAAACAAGGCAAGTGTTATACCTTTGAAGCAAAGCTCAAGTTTAGACACCAAACCAAGCTAAAACCACTTGCTAGACCTCAAAGAGGGTGTCAACTAACCTCAACCCAAAGAGAAGAAACTTTGATTAAGGTAGTGTATGTAAAAGTGTAGAGAAAACAAGCAACTAAGCACAAAATTACATGTGAGAGAGAGAGAGAGAGAGAGAGAGAGAGAGAGAGATTTTTTGTTCCAAAATTTCTAACCCTCCAAAATGGGGGAGGAATCCCCATATATATAGAAAAACATGCATTGAGCTTAGAAACATTCTACCATGCACGTGTAGGAAGATGCAGCTCATTGTGCCAACAGCTGTCATAGTTGTCAACAAATATCTAGAAAAAGACACTGGTAGCCGACCGGCCACACCACTGGCCGACAACCACGATCCATGGCCGACAGCACCAAGTTTTGGTCCAAAACAAGGCATAGCAAAGGCAAGGTTTAAAGGCTCAAAGACAGGGCGTTCCACCGAGGACTTCGGGCACTCAAAATGAACACATGCAATCACAATCATCATATGCACAAGTGATGACATCCAAGTCTTAAGGACGGTAAAAAATGGGGTGTCTACACATGTGATTTATCATCATCGGATGCTTTAGATGAAAATATGATTTATGAAGAATGGTGTAGGTACCCCATTTTTGACCGTCCTCAAGACTTGGACGTCATCGTTTGAACACTCGATGATCATCCATGCTCGTGTTCGTTTTGAGTTCTCAGGGGTCTCGATCGCGCGCCTTGCCTGAAGATCTCTCAACTTGTCTGTTTTGTGCTTGGTTGTGGACCAAGCACTTGTGTTTTTGCTTCTGAGGGAAGAGGGTGACTTGTTGGCCATCCCCTCAATCCATCGGCCAAGGCATGAAGCCATTGGCCTTGTTTTCTTGCCATCAGCCAAAAGTTTTGGCCGATCGGCACTTTTTTTGGTCGGTCGGCACTTATGTTGGTCGATCGGCCATATTTTCTGGCCGAGCCCTGTTCATCTGCTTTATGTAGATATTTTATGCCGGCTGTCATAGCTGGCATTCACAATTCACATCCTCCATACACGTGTTTGGAGGGATTTGATTCAATTGCTTAGCTTGCTCAACAAGCTTAGGAATTGAACTTCTATAAAGAGGGAGCTCCTCCTCCTTTTCCAGAGGTTCAGAAAATTAGGGTTAGAGTGATAGATATAGTTTTGTATCTATCTTGCCTTGATTCTTCATTTTGTGCTTCAAAAGTGTCATTTTGTCTTACTATTGTACACAAACACACACTAGAACACCATCCTCTTGGAGCTGAGGTCCCTTGAGGTCGATTTTAGTGTTCTTGGGCTGGTTTTGATCAGAGAAGGCTACTGGAGCATTGTTCTTGAAGGTGGCCTTCAAGGGTGAGTTCCTTACTTTTAAACCCCCATTCTTGTTTTAGCTTTTAGACCTACTTGCTTATTGTTTTAAGCTTAACTCTTAACTGATAAAAGTTCTATTTTTTGATACTTTAGATCTTTTTTTAAGGTCATTTTGAGGTTGGGGGTGATCTACCCCCTCTTGGGCCTTGTTTTAGGCCATCCCTTTTGGCCCTTGTTCTTGGCTTTGCATGACCTTTCTACCACTGAAATCCAGAGGATTTTCAGTGGTGGAAAGGTAGTTTTGAGGTCTTAAATAGGAGAGGGTCATCCCCTCTCCTTGTTGTCTTGTATGCTTGCATAAGTGGCTTATATTGGTAGCATGTTGGCTTAGCTTGTTTTAGCTTCATTTCAGTATGTATTAGGCTTTGTTTTGCCATGATACAACACTGTTTTTGCTTAGTTTTGTCACTCCATGCATGCCTAAAACACTTGTAGGGTAAATCACACAAACTAGTCTTATATGCTTCATGCCTGAGCATGTCTTTCTAGCTTATGTTGACTCCATTTCAGTGGGTTTTTGGTGTTGTTTTAGCATGCCATGACTCTGTTTTGGGTGGGTTTAGTTGGCTCTTACATGCTTCATGTACTTGTCTTGCAATCCTCTCATTTGCCTTAACATGCATCATGCCTTAACATGTCATTCTAGCATGCTTTTGGCTTAACTTCAAGAAGCTTTTGTCCATGTTTTAGCATGCTCTAGCTCTGATTTAGGTTGTTTTAGTCATGCATGACTTGCTTTGTATAGCCATGGTTCAATCTAGCTTGTTAGCTTTGAGTATTGAGTCCTCTAGCATGCATTACTTGGCTCATTTCAATGATTTGGCATCATTTGTTATGTTATTTCAGTCCATGTTTCATGCTCATACACTTGCACTTATCACTCCTTTAATGTTTTAAAGAGTTGGTGTTTTATGTCTCATGAATGGACCATTGTGTATGTGTCACCACCCAAACCCGCCCCTATGGGTTTAGCGCTGTAACCAGCTAGTAATCCGAGATTACCGAAGGCTTGCTTAACAGTCAAATAGTAATACAGAGTACAGGGGCTGGCGGAAGCCAAAACAGTAATAAAAGATGTCCAATGAGCTGTGACAGTCTGTATGCAAAAAGACTTTTCATAACATATTCACATTCGATACAAAAACAGTATGTACATACAACATATACCGGCATTCGGGTTCGAGACCAAATCCCTAACATAACAGTACAAGTCTATACAGTATTTACAAATAGAGACAAAAAGGGGAATCTAAAACACCCCAAACAGCCTTGGCTCGGTCAGGCTTGGAACCTCTCTGTGAGGCACAGTGGTTGGCTTGACAAAAAGGGAGTTAACCCGACGCCCCTAGCTCCGGTCCGGTGCCTGGACACCTACATATATATATAAACAGTGAGCTAAAGCCCAGTGAATAACATATGCGTAAAGAGGTTAAGAATGAATGTCCTTTCAGTATTTAAAACAGTCAGTTATAACAGTATATCAGTTATTTGATCATAGCAGTCATAAGTGGTACATCCAATAGCAAACAGTACAGTAGGTCTTAACAGACCGAACAGTCAGTTGATGGCCATCATATCAGTAAACAGTAGTGGTTCCAACATGGGAACCGACAGAGATCTCTGTAACAGTAACAGTAATTGCTAAGGATGCCACGAATACAGTTCGCAAATAGGACAAACATTCATTCGGTAAACAGTATACTCCAGAAAAATAGTACAGTTAATTGTTCAGAAAATAATCATCATTGAACGTATCTTTACAACATTGTTACTCACAGAGCACTGGGCTACAGATAGGCTAGAGCGTCCTCGGATGCCAACCCTACACAGTTACAGAATGAACACACACTAAGCTACACAGTTGGGAAATAGTAACTTAATCCCTAATTTGCCTCGGTGTGGTTCTACACCATTATCCTCATTAAGATGCCTTAAACTAGGCCTAAGAATGCCTAGGATGGAATGAGAATGCAAAGATGCACTTTAAAACACTTTCCAAGATTTTCAGAAAATAGGGGTCCCGCTCGAGCGTGTCTCTATCCACTCGAGCGGTCATGCAGACAAAAGGTCTCCGCTCGAGCGTGGATTACTCTGCTTGAGCGAATCGTAAACTACAGTAAAAGTACTGGATACACGAAATTCACGCTCGATGGGCGCTCGATGTCCGCTCGAGCAGAATGCAAGCTACAGTAAAAGTACTGGATGCACGAAATTCATGCTCGATGGGCGCTCGATGCCCGCTCGAGCGTGAGACACAAGTCCTCGCTCGAGCGTGCATTCCCTCGCTCGAGCAGACTGTAAACACATGCAAAGTACTGGATACACGAATTTCCCACTGGAGCATAACCTTCCCCGCTCGAGCGGACTTCATAAACTCAATTTGTACGCTCGAGCGTGGAGTTACCCGCTCGAGCGTGGAGTTACCCGCTCGAGCGTAAGTCCAAATTCTGGAAATTCCAGATTTGAACCTCAAGCTCAAAACTCAACTTTAAAGCATCAAATTCGATCCTTTAGGGCTAATTTTCTGGAAAACACTTCAAAACCCATAATATTACATGTTTCAAAGATCAATTTGAGGAATCAAAGCCCAAAGGTAGTTCAATTAAACACAATTTTCAAATAAACTTCAAGAACACAAATTATGTAACATGCAAGTGTTCTAATGAACTCAAAGCTTCTAATACATGCTCCAAAGAGCCAATTCTTTCAAAAACAAGATGAATTCATGGACCAAAGCTAGATCATGGACATGCATGTGAGGATTTCCAAGAAATCAACCTTAGAACTCAACAATGTAAACATGCATGCATGAATTCCTACTCAATTCAACCTATCAAGCTAAATAATGCCTCAACTCTACAATATATCATGAATCATGCAAGAACTAACTTAAATACAAGCTCAAGAAGATGGTTCCTCTACCTTATGCCTTGAATTCAAGATGTGGAAGCTCAATTATGCAAATTAACCTTCAATTCTTCTAGTTTCCAAGCCAATTCTAGATGAAATCAAGCTTTTCCTCCCAACTCTCTCTCTCTCTAGTCGGTTTAGGCTCAAGAAATGAAGTGAACAAAAGGTGCAACACATGTGAATCAATCCTATGCAATTGTCTAGCAAAGCCCACTCAATGGAAAATTTGTAAATGCGTCCAACTTTTGTAATTTATCATTAATTAATCTAATTTAATCATACCAAATCAAATTTTGACTAAATTTACCATAAAATCACATTAATTCAAATTAACACAAAACACTAATCAATTTCGGATTCAGCCGCCGATAAGGCCTTCAATTTGCAGTTTAAACATAATACATGAACAGATAATTTAGCAGTCAAACAGATAGACATGCGTTTAAACTAATATACTCAATCAATCAGTTCAAGATTTCAGTCAATCAGTCACTCAACATGCTTAATCATAGATTAGCACTAATCAGTGGTGAGGGTTGTCACAGTATGCTTCCATGCTTAGGTCTTTGGGATGCCATCTAAGTGGGTTTTTGGGCTTATTTTGATATGCCATAACTCTATTTTTCATTGGATAATTCATGCCATGTTTGATTTTGATAAGTGTAGTGTAACACCCCTTTGTAGCCTTGCATGCCTCATGCCCTTTGGAGTTGTATTCTAGCTTGTGTTGGCTAGTTTCGAGCATGTTTTTGGTCTTGTCTTGACCTGCCTTGGGACTGTTTTGAGTGCCCTTGGCCCTTTGGGGCTTGCCTTGCATAGCCATGGTTTGAATCCCTTGGCTAGCCTTAAGCTTTGGGCTTTCTTGTATGCTTTGCTTGCTTTGTTTGGTTGGTTTGACACCTTTCCATGCATGATTTCAGAGCTTATAATGTTTGTCACATGTCCATATTTGTCCTCTTTTAAGTGCTCTTGAAAGCTTCCCTCCTATGCCTAGGTGTTGGACCATTTACATGTGCATGTTTGTTTTGCATTTTCATGCTTCCAATTCATAACTTTGGCCACTGATTTTGGGTATGGTTGAGGTCTGTCTATCTTTAGTTTAAGTCCATTTACCATGTTGTTCAAAGTTGCTACTTTACATCATGCTTACATGCTTGTTGCATTGTCACATTGCATGTTGTCACGTGCTTGCTAATTGACATGTTGTTGCATGCTCATCCATCTTGCCTTGCATGTTGTCGCATGCTTGTTACATATTTAGTACATTATATGTTGTTGCATATTAGTACCATTGCATGTTGTTGCATGCTTAGGTTGCATAGCATTGTGTGTGCATTGCCTTGCCTCTTGAGCACACATGATAGAGGTTAAGGTCCCTTATGTGTTTTGTGCATTTCATTTGATGTTGAATTGCACACTTGACTCTTTTGGCCATCATGCATTGAAATGCGCGATTGATGGTCCGAGGGTCGAGAACTACACTCCTTTGAGTCTTAAACATGATAAGGGGTGTAGTTGCAAACATTGTCTTGTAAATGCATTGACATGCTCTGTTTGTCCTCTGCTATAGTAAAAGAGCATTTTACAGGAAGGATGGCTGATCTGCCATCTTCAGTGCCGGTCGGCTACAAATGTTTGGCCAATGGCTTCATATTCAGTTGATGACCTGTTTATCTTAGCCGATGACCATGATTTTTGGCCGATGGCCTCCCACAGTGCCCATGGGGTGAATCAGAAGTGTGTTGGGAATTTTCACACTTTGCAGAGGTTTAAAGCAGTGCAAACAGAGGCAACATGAGGCATGGCAACGGATTTCCGAGCGAAGCCGACGAGCATGCATTTGCCCCTCTTCTCGAGGCCTCTTTACAGTTTTTCGTAGCTTAATTAATTTGTTAATTATTTAAGTGTTGTAATAATTAGTTGTAGCTACTTATTCATTTGATTGTGTAATAATTAATTAGCTTGTTAGTTAGTTAATTAGATGGTTTGTATTATTCTTTCGGTCTCTCTCTCGAGAGAGCCAATTGGTGTAATAAGCGTGCGTGTGTGTGATGCATGTCTTCCAACCCCCATTTCTTTCTCCCTTTTACTTAACCGCTTACGATGGTTAGTTTTAGGGCATATTTCACTTAGCATACCTTATGCTTGCATGTTTACATCCATTCATCTGTATTGCATGCACCAGGCTCGGCGCATCATACTAATTGCATTGTATTTCAATCCCTACTTGAATACATGTATCGAATTGTCGCATCTCATATGCCATCTTAGAATAGCCGAGCCTATTCTAGTTGCATTTTGCTTGTGTTGCATTACCTATCTTGACATGAATTAGGATCATGCATTGATTACTAACTAGTTCTTTGTTTTGGCTCAGAGTACACTGTGAGTGTTTATGCTTTAGCATCTTGTATGTGTGTGAGTGTTAATATGACGACATGCTTGCCATGAGACTAATTGCTTATGTGATATAACTACCTGAATGCCTATGGGTGAAGGTCGGATTACTTGAATTGGAACGATTCATTAAAATCTGTGTTTTAGCCTACTTGCGAGTAGCAAACTTCAAACCATTTCCAAACAAACGGATATGCGATGCTTTGTTCCAAATTAGGCGATCTAGTCTATACTTGTGTGTTGTGCGCATCACATAGTAATTCTAGCTAATAACCGGAATAAGAACGCATGTGTTTTCAAAAAACAAGATATCATGCTTAGTACAGGCCGATCTTTGATCGGGCAAGCGGGGGTGCTCATTGCATGACCTTCCCCTCTCGTACCCAAGTTCCCGAGCCGAGGCAACTTTGGTGATGACGGACACGTGGCCTTAGGCACGAGTCAGGGTTTCCTAAATTCCTCAAAATAAAATATTTAGGTGGCGACTCTGTATCTGGCAAAGCAGTCCATGTTTGGCACTTCTTTCTTAAAAATTAGTTTTCCAAAACGATTTGCCAGATTTGGACTCTATGGTGATTTATCGGTCTTGCATCACACTTTGCGAGATTAGATTCAGAACCGCGACATTGAGTCCGAACTGTAGTAGCTAGAGAACAAAACGAGATTTTCTCGGGAGTTCTCCGGGTGGTCTACAGTTTCTGGCGACTCTGCTGGGGAGTTAGAGAATTTGACTCAAACTCATGATATCTTGTTTTGACTACATTTATGTGTTTCTTTGCATTATATGTGCATTGGTGCGCCTAGGACACCGTGTTTGCCGTATGCTATTCCTGAACGGTTTGCCGGAGGCTCGCTTTGAGAAGCGTGCCATAAGGCTGACTGGTTGCGGGCTCTACCACGACGGGAACACAAACCTCGATTTTCACCGAGGCACCCTCTTCGACCATTCGACCTAGTGCATGTCGAAATCCATAGTGACTATTCCAAATTAGGACAGGTTGCTACCCGATTATAGGTTTTTTGAAACCGCTGCGTGCGTAGTGAAACCCTAGCTCCTGATAAAATAGGACAGGGAAACCCTACTCCAACATAGGGGTGTTTTGGCTCTCATTTGCTTGCTATGTGCTTTTTGAGTTGGCCTCTACAGGAATGCACATATCAGTTTGCAAGTCTGGGTATCAGACTTGCGGGCATCAGTATTTTGAGAGTCAGTCATATCTGCGGGTATCAGATTCAGATTTGGGCAGTAATTTTGGGAATAGTGATCAGTGGTTGAGAACAATTCATTTGGCTTGTGTTTTACCAACTGTATGTTGTCTTTATTTAAGCTGTTATGTTGTCCGTTTTTCTGTTCATTATTTCCTTATTATGCTTTATTTATCTTTTTTGCAAGGTAGTTTAGCACTATTGCATCCGACCAGGAAGATATCCCCCGAGCACTCTGGGTTAGAGGTCGTAGACTTAATCGATCTAGGGATCTGATAGACGGACAAGCAGTGTTCCTTTCTTTACCCCCGGTTACCAGACGGAGGTCAGAAATGTGCAGTGTATCGGTACAGCGGTCGCCAGATCAGTGGTTTACCCCATCAGTGAACAGTCAGGCTGAGGTCTTAGTTTCTACTGTAGGGACAGATATACCAGTTGTTCAGATAGATCAGCACGATATGGCAGGTATAGAGGAGATGATGCGTCAGCTCCAGGAAAGTATGAGAACCATACAGCAGGACGCTGCCCGTCAAGCAGAATTTGCCAAACAACAGGCCGAGGTCATGGCCCAATAGGCAGAGTTAATTGCCAGGCCATAGCAGCAAACTGGAGCATCTGTTTCACACCAAGCTCCTCCCCTACCAAGAGTTCCAATACTCGGGGAGACAGCAAATGTCCAGGAAGATACGGACATTCCAACAGGGCTGGCTCCGCCCATGATCCTACCCCAGCTATCCAAAGCACCTACCAACCTACCTGATTTCCCTTTGAGTTCGAGGTGGACCCCACAACATTAAAAATGAGCAAACTTGAAAAGCTGTTCAAGAAATCCCAGGGTGTGAAGTCCATTACGGATATTGAGGATGGGTACACCCACTCGGCCGTGACACTACCGGACAGATTTAAGATGCCGCACATACACCGTTTCGACGGGTCTGGAAATCCTATGGTGCATTTGCGGCTGTTTTCGGATATATTGAGGCCGATGGGCCTCTCCAGATTGCAGAAACTTTCTCTGTTTGGCAGGACCCTGTCGGGTGTAGCGGCTATTTGGTATGCAAAACTGGAAGATTCCGTCAAGAGGAACTGGGAGGAGATGGCCGAGGCCTTCATAGCTCAATACTCCTACAATACATAGATCGAGGTCACAACCCGTGATCTTGAGACAACTAGGCAAGAGTCGAAGGAGAGCTTCTCGATTTTGTGACCCGGTGGAGGGCCAAGACCTCGATGATGACCATCAGGCCTGTTAACAAAGATCAGATTCGGATGGTTGTGCGCAACCTCCAGCCCAAGCTTATGTAGAAGATGTTCGTTCTCCCCCTTCCCAACTTTGCAGATCTACATGAGATAGGGGTGCAGATCGAGGACGCTATGAAACAGGGTCTGATTGACCAAGACAGAGAGCAGCCTAAGAGGGCATTCAACCGCAGTGCGAATGCAGGCACAAGCAGTATTGCAGCTGCCAGATCTTCAGATGTGGGAATGGTCACCACCACCACCCCAAGAACCCTTGCAGCAACCATTCACCGGTGCGTCCGGAAGTAACTCACAAACAACCAAGTATTCACCCCGAGGCCAATGAACCTTCACCCCACTATACATGCCCCTATCCAAAGCTCTGGGGGTTTTGATCAGGAAAGGACACTTGAAGCCCCTAGAGTCGCGACCACTACCAGATAAACTTCCCGTTTCCCATAACCCGGCCAAGTACTGCGCCTTTCACCAACAGCATGGTCATGACACCGACCAGTGCTTTCGATTGCGTCATGAGATTCAAGATCTCATTGATAACAGGGTGATCGTGCCTCCGAAGAAACCGAATGTCACAACCAACCTTCTCCCACCACATAACCAAGCTCTACCTCCCAAACACATCAATTTGATCCAAAACTGGGGTTGTGTCATACGACCCTAGCATATATATCACCCCTTCTCACCTACCCAAGCCGGAAGTGTTCATTCCAGACAGCACTGACTTGTGCATGTTGGACATCTCCCAAACCCAGCCTGAGACGGTGGTGGTGGCTATCGAAGATAGAAGTGGGTCGATTGTGGGGGCAGATCAGATTGATGATACAGAGCCTGAGGGGTCTGCGAGCTTCATGAACAACCCAAGCGGTTACATTATATCAGCAGGCCAGGCTAGGCCGAGAGTGGAATTGCTAGTGGGGCAGAGATTTGTGTAGTACGGGAAGATGGACTTAATCAGGGGCTGGATGACCTGGCAGAACTAGGAGACGTGACTGTCAACTGGAGGACATTGCGAACCTTCAATTCTTCAACGAATAGGACTCAGGAGACGTGACTGTCAACTGGTTTGGTCTGGAAGGGTCAGCGGAGTCTACTGGGTGGCTTGACGACCAACCGGATATTGTTGAACAACCTCAGCTGGAACAGGATCCGTCAGGGACGGGGACATCAACTGTGGCCGGAAGGGCCGAAGAGCAGAGTGCATTGCCGGAGAGCACCGGTGTTAAGAATTTTGCTCAGGATATGGGCTGTTTGGGAACAGAAGAAACTGAACAGCAGGCTGTACTGAAGTAGTTTGAGCGGGAAAGGATCGAAGATTCTGAGAGGACTAGAAAAGCCAAAGCCCCTGTGGGGACGGAACGTGCTGCGGGCACAGGAACGGAAGGCGCTGTGGGCACAGGAATAGTTGTAATGGAGCTGGACCGGTGTCTGTCCGCTGCCGATGGCATGTGGTGGGAAGATGATGATCTATGTCTTGCTCACACAGATGAGGACTGGGGGAATAACTAGCCAGATGATACCTGGTACATTGGCGAAGTTGGCCACATGACTAGGAGCGGGCGTTATTTCAAGCCCCCGCACTTAGATCAACCAGAGGTGTCCGGAAAGAACAGGGAGGCAGACAAGCAGAAAGAAAAGCTGCTCGAAGAGGAGGCTGTGTTGAAACAGCTGAAGAAGATACAGGCAGACATCTCCATCTGGGGACTGCTTATGGCTTCAAGAGTACATAGACAAGCTGTCCTTTCTGCAATGGACAAGGCCAAACTTTCAATAGATACCACTCCTGAGCAGCTGGTTGGACTAGTCTTTCCGGGAGGAGCTTCCCCGACATTGACATTTTTTGACAAGGAACTGCCGCTTGAGGGCGCAAACCATAACAAACCTCTCTACATCTCTGTAGAATGCAGAGACAAGTGGGTACCGGTGGTTCTTGTCAATACAGGATCCGCTATTAACGTGTGCTCGTCAAGGACAGCATATGCAATCGGGTTGAAGCCCGCGGACTTTGAGCCAACTGCCCAGGTGATAAGGGCCTATGACAATACTAGCAGAGAAGTGATGGGGACCGTGAAGATTCACACTCAGGTTGGTTTGGGACAACACGAGATTGACTTTCATGTCTTGGACGTTCCGCAACCTTCAATCTACTCTTGGGGCGACCGTGGCTGCACCAGGTAAAGGCAGTCTCTTCCACCCTGCATTAGATGTTGAAATACCCCCACGGGAAGGGGGTGGCTATAGTTTTTCTGGAATTCGTCAATCCATCCACTGCCAGAGGTGTCTACACCGGTTCTGGAAATCGAGCATGGCACGGAGGATGTGTTCCTATCGAGATTTACCCTAGCCGAGGCCCGGGTCGTTCAGAACATTTTGGCTGTTGATGAGGGGTTGTATGTCAGCGCACAGTCTGTGTATCTCATGAACAAACTCCAGCACATCCCTGGGATGAGACTAGGAAAAAGTGGCCGAAAAGGCATTGCAGTATCGGTCGAAGTGCCACACAACCCGTATACCTTTGGCTTGGGTTATCTGCCCACCAAAGAGGACTGGGTGAGAAAGGGCAAAGAGATGGCCGGAAAAGCCAGAGCCAAGCAGACCGGGAGGCAGTTTGATTTGATGCATCGGCCTATTCAGGGCACCCTGAACGGACGCTTCGTTCAGGAGGGGAAGATTTTCCATTCTGCGGCTTCCCAAAGCCATGGTTAAACGCAGACAAGAGGCGTTTGCCGGGATTTGAAATCTTCTTCGACTTGCAGATATCAGGAGGATGATGTTGCCGAGAAGCAGACAGACCCATCAGCTGAGGTTGAGCAGTGTAAGGAAGTGGATTCCGAGAGCACCGAGTTTGAAATGAGGGTAGCACTGGCCTGTCTACTATCAGATCCTCCAATCATACATGAGTGCTTAGGGGATAATCTCTCAGTGTCTATGATTGGGATTGAAATGGCTGCGAGCCCACCTTCAAACATTTTGGATGCGTCCATCGCACCCTCCCTCGTTTGGTAGTACGAGGAGGGATTCTTATCGAGTAGCACCAGGTCAGGTAGTGAGCCGGAATCTGATTCCACCGAGTCTGTAGAGTCGGAATCAGGTTCCAGCTCGTCTGAGTCTGAGTCCAGTATTCCTGGGAGTGATAACCCGGATGCCACAGTCTTGTCCAAGTCGTCTTTTTCTTTCTCTTTTAAGTCTGTTGTAACAGAGGAATCAGATGGACTAGATGAAGTACTTAATGAAAATTGTGCGGCTGTGGCCTTCGATTACTTTTCTGTACCCTTGATTTATTGCATTAATTCAGAATTTCAAAATTTCGATGAAAATGACGAGGAAGAAATTCCTCCGGTTTTGAAATATTTGCTAGAACAAGAGCAGGAGAGGTTTGTAAACTGCTGGTTGATGAAATCACCAAAATTAATGTTGGTACTGAGAAGGACCCGCGGCTGGTCCAAATCGGGTCTACGTTGTCTTCGGAGGAGCGCGAGCGCTTAGTCGCTTTATTAAAAGATTTCAAAGATGTTTTCGCGTGGTATTACAAAGACATGCCTGGAATCGATCCTGAGATTGTACAGCACCGGATCCCTCTTGACCTAGAGGCCCGACCTGTCAAACAGAAACTCAGAAGGATCCACCCGGACTGGGCTATCAAGATCAAAGAAGAGGTTACCAAGCAAATTGACGTAGGGTTCCTGCTGGTATCTGAATACCCAACTTGGTTGGCTAACATAGTTCCAGTGCCGAAGAAAGACGGTAGAATTCGGGTAAGTGTGGACTTTAGGGATTTGAACAAAGCCAGTCTGAATGACAACTTTCCTCTGCCGCATATCGATGAATTAGTGGATTTTACAGTGGGGCATGCATTGCTCTCATTTATGGATGGCTTTTCAGGCTACAACCAGATTGTAATGGCACCCGAAGACCGGGAGAAGACTGCTTTTACCACCCCGTGGGGGACCTATTGTTATAGAGTGAAGCCGTTTGGGCTGAAGAATGCTGAAGCTACATATCAACGGGCTGCGACCACGATATTGCACGGCATGATCCACAAAGAGGTTAAGGTGTACGTGGACGACATGATTGTCAAGTCCAAAGAAAGAGAGGGCCACTACACCGCCTTGTAAAAGTTCTTTCAACGGATCAGAGAGTTTCGGTTGTGACTGAATCCTCAGAAATGTACGTTTGGTGTTACAGCAGGGAAAATGCTGGGGTTCTTGATTACACAGAGAGGAATCGAAGTCGACCCTTCCAAAATAAAGGCCATCTTAGAAATGCCACCACTTAGGGCTGGGCATAGGGTTATCCGACCCGCCCAAACCGACTTACTCGATCCAAACCGCGCATGTATAGGCGGTTTCGCAAACACATTAGGGTAGGGTGCGGTTTGGATTTTATCTAATTTTCGGGTTGTGGGCGGGTTGCGGGTTTAACCCGCACCCGCCCACGCCCAACCCGCCCGCATAAAACCCTTTTTTTTTTTTAATCTGACCGTTCAAAAAAACCCCTTTTTTTAATTGCATTTTGGTTTTGGATGAATGTAAGTTAATGAATTTTTATTTTTATTTTTTGCATTTTGCATTTTGGATGAACGTAAGTTAATGAAGAATTACTTTTTTTTTTATTTTATTTATTTGGTTTAGGAATGATGAATGTAGGATTTTTTAATTTGGGTTAGGAATGATGAATGTAGGATGAATGCAAGTTAATGATAAATGTAGATTTTGAATAATTTGTTTAGGTTACGAATTGAGATGAATGCAAGTTAATGATGAAGGTAGATTTTGAATGATTTGTTTAGGTTACGAATTGATTTTGTTGTGGTTTTTATTTTATAAGTTTTTTATAAGTTTTAATTCATTAATTATTAATGTTAAAGCATTTTAGAAAATGGGAGGAAAAATGTCTAAAAGAAATATTGATAAAAAATGGGGAAAAAAAAGGGTTTAACAAAAAAAATTTGAAAAAAAGTTCAATCCGCAAACCGCCCGTAACCACCGCGCAACCGCGAACCCTATCCGCACAAACCGCAAACCGCATTACGGGCAGTTGCGGGTTGACTTTTTCTCAAACCGCATACATGCGGGCGAGTCCAAACCGAACCGCAAACTATCCCAAACTGAACCGCGGACACCCCTACCACCACCAAGGACTAAAAAGGAGGTGCGAGGCTTTCTGGGTAAAGTGCAATTCATAAGACGATTTATTGCTAAATTAACCTTGACTTGTGAACCAGTCTTTGGTCTCCTGAAGAAAGGAACAAAGTTCCAATGGGACGGCCGATGCCAAGCTGCTTTTGAACAGATTAAGCAATATCTATAGAACCCACCCGTGTTGTCACCACCTGAGCCGGGGAAACCGTTGATATTGTACCTTTCAGTGACTGAAACTACAATAGGTTGCATGCTTGCACAAGAGTTTGAGGACAAAGTGGAAAGAGCTATCTACTACCTGAGCAAGAAGATGCTGAGTTATGAGACCCGCTACACTCCGCTGGAGAAGGCTTGTTTGGCCTTGGTATGGGCTACCAGGAAGCTACGACACTACCTGTTAGCTCACTCCGTAATACTGCTTTCGAGATTAGATCCCATCAAATATCTCTTTGAGAAACCGGCGCTTACGGGTAGGCTAGCCCGTTGGTTGCTTCTGCTTTCCGAATTTGATCTGAAATACGTGACGCGCAAGTCAGTAAAAGGGAGAGCGGTAGCAGAATTCCTAGCCGATCACCTAGTGGACGGGGATGAAGCAGTTGAGTACCTATTCCCAGACGAGGCTATTTTGCATGTCGAAGACGAAACTTGGACGATGTACTTTGACGGAGCATCAAACCAATACAGGTATGGGATAGGGGTGTTTCTGATAGCACCCGACAATTCCCGCATACCCCTAGCATTCAAACTCCGGTTCAAAGTCTTGAACAATGAGGCAGAGTATGAAGCATGCATTGCCGGTTTAGAAGCCGCCCTAGAACTAAGGGCAAAACGGTTGGACGTCATCGGGGACTCAAACCTTGTTGTATCTCAAGCTAAAGGAGATTGGAAAGTCAAAGAAGAAAAGATGAGAATCTACCACTAGACCTTGGACATGTTGATTCCTCGGTTTGAGAAGCTGAACTTCACTCATCTGTTAAGAGAGAACAACATGTTCGCAGATTCACTAGCAACTCTATCTTCTATGATAGACATCCCTTTTGGAGTCCAGATGCGTCCGATCATCATTGACCAGAAATTTGTGCCGGCCTACGAGTTGATTGCTGCCATAGATAAGGTTTAAGATGAGAACCCTAGTATTACGATGTCTGGAACTTTTTGGAAAAAGAGGCATATCCACCAGGGGCAAATGCCAAAGATAAGAGGGCAATTTGAAGAATGGCTGCTCAGTTCATCGTCTGCGGGGGTAAACTGTACAAGAGAGGTCATCTCGGGATGCATAAGCTGTGTGTTGATGCCGAGAATCGAAGCGCCTGATAGAGGCCATCCATGGAGGAGAGCGCAGAGCGCACATGAACAGGGTGATGCTAGCCCGGAAGATCCTTAGACAGGGTTACTACTGGTCCATCATAGAGGAGGATTGTATTGGCTTTGTCCGGCGATGCCACAAATGCCAGATCCATGCAAACCACATGAACATTTCACCGTCGAAGCTGTACAACATGACTTCGCCATGGCCATTTTCAGTCTGGGGGATTGATGTGATTGGAGCTGTCACTCCGAAGGGGTCCAATGGACATGAGTTCATTCTGGTCGTGATAGACTATTTTACAAGTGGGTTGAGGCCCAGTCTTATGCGGTATTGAAGGCTTCGCATGTTGCCAAGTTCATCAGGAACAACATCATCTATCGCTATGGGGTCCCGAACGAGATCATTTCAGATAATGGTTCCCACTTCAAGAAGGAAGTGATCGACTTGTTGGACAAATACAACGTGGCTTTTCACAAGTCATCTACATATCAGCCGCAAACCAACGGAGCAGTTGAGGCCGCCAACAAGAACATCAAGCACATACTGCAGAAATAGGTGGAAACCTACCGGGACTGGCCAGATAAGTTGCCATTTGCTCTGTGGGGCTACCGGACTTC
The DNA here is from genome assembly GCA_030407325.1 of Camellia japonica. NCBI lineage: Eukaryota > Viridiplantae > Streptophyta > Magnoliopsida > Ericales > Theaceae > Camellia > Camellia japonica. The sequence goes on from JAPPVO010000036.1 coordinate 130,314,745, forward strand.
AATTCGAACTTCTACTGGGGTGACTCTGTATTCCTTAGTCTATGGGATGGAGGCCGTTCTACCTATCGAAATTGAGGTTCCATCATTGCAAGTACTGGCTGAGTGTCAGATAGCTCAGGTAGATTGGCAGCAGAGCAGGTTCGAAGAACTCATGCTGTTTGATGAAAGAAGGCTGAAAGCACTGTACCACGTTCAGGGTTATCAACGCAGAATTGCCAGGGCTTTCAACAAGAAAGTTAAGTCCAGGAACTTGAAAGAAGGAGATTTGGTGCTTAAAGACAATCGAGCTCCCATCCACGACCCTAGGGGCAAGTTCAGACCCAATTGGACTGGTCCTTACATCATCAAGTCTATCTGGTCGGGCGAAGCTGTCGTTCTGATGGACCTAGATGGCCTAGAGTTCTCCCAACCGATCAACATGGACAAGTTGAAGAAATATTTTCCTTGAATGGCTCGCTAGGCCGAAAACCCGAAAGGGCGACCTAGGCAAAAGTTAGAGCACAGAAAATTTGAAATTATAAAAACTGAGCTCGCAATGTTGAAAACCCGCAAAGGGCGGCCTTGGCAAAAGTTAGAGCGTAAAAGGTGAGGGTTAATACACGAGTGAACCTGAGCTGAACTACGTAAGGCTTGATTCCCATCTTTGGGATACGTAGGCAACTTCATCCTGAAGTCCAGCCATAAACACTTCCCCGATCAACTTTGTCCATGTGATCATGATTGGTCATCTTTGTCTATTCAGCATTCAAGAGCTCGGTTGTGATCTCCAGTGCAGTGCTACTCAGACTAGGGGCAACTTTCCAGTTGCTGGAATCTGGGGTTGTGCCAAAACCCATGTAAGAGGTGACAAAACCAAGTCAAAAAAGTGGTATTACATGCCAAAATAACCCCAAATACATGCTAAGATGGAGCCAACACAAGCTTAACAAGCATGCTCAAACATGAGGCAAATGAAGCAAGCATACAAGACCAAGGAGAGGGGATGACCCTCTCCTATTTGGGACCTCAAAACACCATTTCCACCACTGAAATTCCTCTAAGTTTCAGTGGTGAGAAGGCCAAAACAAGGTGGTCCCAAAAGCTTAAAAGGAAAGCACAAAACAAGGCCAAACAAGGCACAAGAGGGGGTGGACCACCCCCAACACAAAGGGGACCTTAAACAAACATGTTAATCATGAAAAATCAGAACTTTTTGTAGTTTAAAGTCAAGCCAAAATAAGCATGCAAATAGGTCCAAAAGCTTAAACCAAAACAAGGGTTTTAAGGGTTAGAAGCTCACCCTTGTAGAACCACTTCAAGGCTGCAAATCCAGCAACTCTTTTGGATCAAAACCAGTCCAAAAACTCCAAAAACAACCTCAAGATACCTCAGCAACAATAGGATGGTGTTTGAGTGTGTGTTTGTGTGCAATAGTATGATGAAAATGCACTTTCAAGCACAAAACAAGAGAGAAATGGAGGATTATAGATATAGATGATATGTATAGCTCAAGCAAGATTTTCTGAACCTCAGGCATGAGGGAGGAGGTTCTCTTTTATAAAGAACCAAAGGTTAAGCTTGTTGAGCAAGCTTAGGCCTTCAATTCATCCCTCCATACACGTGTATGGAGGATGACTTTTGTGCCTTCCAGCTGGCTAGAAAATATCTCCAAAAAGGTGCTGGAAAGCTGCCGACCACTTGAAGTGGTCGGCCAGCTACTTACACTGGTCGGCCGACCAGTGGAAGTGGTCGGCCAGGGAAGAAAGTGGTCGGCCATGGGGGAGGAGTGGTCTGCAGCATGAAAGCAAGGTGGTGGTGTGGTGGCCGACCACTATTGGTGGTCCACAGACCAAGAAAACCAGTTGGCCAACCAGAAAACTGGCTGGCAGGCAGGAAAAGTGGTCTCCAAGGGGAAGAACTGGTCTCCCACCTTCATTCCACCCTCCAAGCATGGAAAACAAGGTTTGTACCAAAAACAAACCAAAAATGATGCAAGACGAGAGTTCAGGAGGCAAGGCGTGCAGCCGGGAGCCTCGAAAACTAGTCTATGAGCACCACAAGCGATCTACGAGGGAAAAGTGGTCTACAACCACAAAAAATGGTCTCCCAGACCACAGAGTCCCTCTAGGCAAGGTCAACAAGGCATGGTTCAAAAACCAAACGGAGAACGTTAAGCGGTCCTGAGACAAGGCGCGCGGCCAAAGGCTCGAGAACCGGAAACTAGTCTCCAACCGGGAAAAGTGGTCTACAAGACCTCTCTCTCCCTCCAGGGAAGGGAAACAAGGCTTGGTCCACAAATCGAGCCAAAGCACGAAGAGTTCAGAGGCCCGAAGGCAAGGCACCCAGCCAAAACTCCAGAAACTCGGAACGAGCACAACATGCACTATCACCGAGCGGTCAATCGATGACATCTGAGTCTTAAGGTTGGTCAAAAATGGAGTGTCTACAGTTGCCCCTCTTTGGTAGAACTCGGAACTCATAAGTGACGGGAGTGAATGTCAAAGCCTAGAGACGACCCATTTTTGACAAGGCCGAAGACTTAGACAAACAAGCAAGATGACAAAGAGATGCGCCTGCAGGCAGGGGCAAGATGCAAATGACATGCACAAAGCCGAGCATAACTTATGATCATGCAAAGAAAGCTGTAATGAAGCAAGTATGCACAATAAATGCAACAATTTAAGTAGGCGAATACAAATCAAACTACATTACATGCAGAAAGGATGTGAGAAAATTATGCAATTCTCATAGCGTCAGAACTTCTTTTGAATGAACCATACATACGATATCGTCTGGTCGCTCCAGGTTCAAATGAACCGTACATACAATATCGTGCCTGTATAAGAAAGAAACTCAACAGGCATAAAATAGTTAGGAACATATGTTCAACGTTACATCAAGGTACAATATCAATACAAGACAAACGCGTGCACATATGATGCCGATGGAAACATGCATAGCAATGTAAGTGAAAAGTGCGTGACAATGTAAGCAAAGTGTGGGTGCATAACAATGCAAGTGAAACAAGAATAACAATGCAAGAAAAGCATGCGCGACAACGCAAGTAGAGTGCATAACAATGCAACAAGTAGTGTGCATAACAATGCGCTTAAAGTATGCATAACAATGCAACAAGTGTGCGCGACAACGCAGGTGGAGAGTGCATGACAATGCAACAAGAAACGTGCATAACAATGCGAGCAAGTGATGTGCATAACAACGCAACGAGACGTGCATAACAATGCGAGAAAAGTGCAACTTCAATAGTATGTTCGAAATAAAATGCCGAATAAGGGAACATAAGCCTTAACGAGATTAATTTAATCGGAACCTCTGATTTACCTCTTGCAGGGATCACAACGTACTTAGAAAGGATACACGTTGCTCTTGATGAGTAACAATGAGCCACGCGTTGAAGACTTGAATTAAAGTTCTCGCGGGGATGATTTCGCGCCGAAAAGTGTACTTTTCTTGCACTTTCTCGAGAGCCGAGGAATCCAATCATCACCAAAACACACAGGGAGAACAATGGGATCCTGGAGACCATTCAGGAGGGCTGCCGACCACCTACATCAGTGGCCGACCAGTTGTTGACCACTTAAGTGGTCAACCGACCAGAAAAACTGGCTGGCCGACCAGTTTAGCAAAATAGGGACAGCTTGGTCTTTTCAAGGCCGGATCTTTAAGTATACACATCCAAATCACTTTTGCTCACAAACACAAGGCCGAAGCACATTCTCCTTTGCTCCTAGACCCTTTTCTCTCTCAGATCTACACTTTATACTCGTTTTCCAACGCCCCACGCAAAGTTGTTTCGCGAAAACTTTCGATTCTCTTCATTTTGAACCGATTAGAATTTGTTTTCGGAGCTTCTTTCTCCATTTTCACCACTTGAGGTACGTTTGTCTCGAAGTTTAGCACCTTTTCCCAGGCGTTGACTTTTGTTGACTTTTTTCTCTTCCCAAGAGTTGACTTTTGTTGACTTTTTGCAATTTTGGCTCATTCCGCTCATTTTTGCTCATTTTTTGCATCTTTTTTCAGTTGGCTGACGATATTCCATATGGCAGAGGTTCTCCACGAGTAGAGATGTGTCCCACTTTTGAAGACTTCCAAGCTTTGATGGAATCCGAGTGCAAGGAAGAAATTTTGCCCCAATTTCGTTTTGGCCACATCCAAGCCTTAGGACGGATCTGTGGGCTTACTATGCATGACGCTCGGTCTTTGATCCGCGATGGAGAATTAGACATCCCCAGCTTGGTTTATCGGTTTTCTGATGCCGGTGACCGCGACGACCATCACTGGCAGGGTTTTCGGTGACATGCGCTTTGCTTGTGCATGTTGTCCCATTTCTTG
>JAPPVO010000036.1:130319176-130356110 GCA_030407325.1 Camellia japonica
AAAACACCCCTATGTTGGAGTAGGGTTTCCCTGTCCTATTTTATCAGGAGCTAGGGTTTCACTACGCACGCAGCGGTTTCAAAAAACCTATAATCGGGTAGCAACCTGTCCTAATTTGGAATAGTCACTATGGATTCCGACATGCAATAGGTCGAATGGTCGAAGAGGGTGCCTCGGTGAAAATCGAGGTTTGTGTTCCCGTCATGGCAGAGCCTGCAACCGGTCAGCCTTATGGCACGCTTCTCAAAGCGAGCCTCCGGCAAACCGTTCAGGAATAGCATACGGCAAACACGGTGTCCTAGGCGCACCAATGCACATGCAATGCAAAGAAACACATAAATGTAGTCAAAACAAGATATCATGAGTTCGAGTCAAATTCTGTAACTCCCCAGCAGAGTCGCTAGAAACTGTAGACTGCCCGGAGAACTCCCGAGAAAATCTCATTTTGTTCTCTAGCTACTACAGTTTGGACTCAATGTCGCGGTTCTGAATCTAATCTCGCAAAGTGTGATGCAAGACCGATAAATCACCAAAGAGTCCAAATCCGGCAAATCGTTTTGGAAAACTGATTTTTAAGAAAGAAGTGCCAAACATGGACTGCTTTGCCAGATACAGAGTCGCCACCTAAATATTTTATTTTGAGGGAATTTAGGAAACCCTAACTCGTGCCTAAGGCCACGTGTCCGTCATCACCAAAGTTGCCTCGGCTCGGGAACTTGGGTACGAGAGGGGAAGGTCATGCAATGAGCACCCCCGCTCGCCCGATCAAAGATCGGCCTGTACTAAGCATGATATCTTGTTTTTTGAAAACACATGCGTTCTTATTCCTGTTAATTAGCTAGAATTACTATGTGATGCGCACAACACACAAGTATAGACTAGATCGCCTAATTTGGAACAAAGCATCGCATATCCGTTTGTTTGGAAATGGTTTGAAGTTTGCTACTCGCAAGTAGGCTAAAACACAGATTTTAATGAATCATTCCAATTCAAGTAATCCAACCTTCACCCATAGGCATTCAGGCAGTTATATCACATAAGCAATTAGTCTCATGGCAAGCATGTCATCATATTAACACTCACACACATACAAGATGCTAAAGCATAAACACTCACAGTGTACTCCTAGCCAAAACAAAGAACTAGTTAGTAATCAATGCATGATCCTAATTCATGTCAAGATAGGTAATGCAACACAGGCAAAATGCAACTAGAATAGGCTCGGCTATTCTAAGATGGCATATGAGATGCGACAATTCGATACATGTATTCAAGTAGGGATTGAAATACAATGCAGTTAGTATGATGCGCCGAGCCTGGTGCATACAATACAGATGAATGGATGTAAACATGCAAGCATAAGGTATGCTAAGTGAAATATGCCCTAAAACTAACCATCGTAAGCGGTTAAGTAAAAAGGAGAAAGAAATGGGGGTTGGAAGACATGCATCACACACACGCACGCTTATTACACCAATTGGCTCTCTCGAGGGAGAGACCGAAAGAATAATACAAACCATCTAATTAACTAACTAACAAGCTAATTAATTATTACACAATCAAATGAATAAGTAGCTACAACTAATTATTACAACACTTAAATAATTAACAAATTAATTAAGCTACGAAAAACTGTAAAGAGGCCTCGAGAAGAGGGGCAAATGCATGCTCGGTCGGCTTCGCTCGGAAATCCGTTGCCATGCCTCATGTTGCCTCTGTTTGCACTGCTTTAAACCTCTGCAAAGTGTGAAAATTCCCAACACACTTCTGATTCACCCCATGGGCACTGTGGGAGGCCATCGGCCAAAAATCATGGTCATCGGCTAAGATAAACAGGTCATCAACTGAATATGAAGCCATTGGCCAAACATTTGTAGCCGACCGGCACTGAAGATGGCAGATCAGCCATCCCTTCCTGTAAAATGCTCTTTTACTGCAGCAGAGGACGAACAGAGCATGTCAATGCATTTACAAGACAATGTTTGCAACTACACCCCTTATCATGTTTAAGACTCAAAGGAGTGTAGTTCTCGACCCTCAGACCATCAATCGCGTATTTCAATGCATGATGGCCAAAAGAGTCAAGTGTGTAATTCAATATCAAATGAAATGTACAAAACACATAAGGGACATTAACCTCTATCATGTGTGCTCAAGAGGCAAGGCAATGCACACACAATGCTATGCAACCTAAGCATGCAACAACATGCAATGGTACTAATATGCAACAACATATAATGTACTAAATATGTAACAAGCATGCGACAACATGCAAGGCAAGATGGATGAGCATGCAACAACATGTCAATTAGCAAGCATGTGACAACATGCAATGTGACAAGCATGCAACAAGCATGTAAGCATGATGTAAAGTAGCAACTTTGAACAACATGGTAAATGGACTTAAACTAAAGATGGACAGACTCAGCCATACCCAAAATCAGTGGCCAAAGTTATGAATTGGAAGCATGAAAATGCAAACAAACATGCACATGTAAATGGTCCAACACCTAGGCATAGGAGGGAAACTTTCAAGAGCACTTAAAAGAGGACAAATATGGACATGTGACAAACATTATAAGCTCTGAAATCATGCATGGAAAGGTGTCAAACCAACCAAACAAAGCAAGCAAAGCATACAAGAAAGCGCAAAGCTTAAGGCTAGCCAAGGGATTCAAACCATGGCCATGCAAGGCAAGCCCCAAAGGGCCAAGGGCACTCAAAACAGTCCGAAGACAGGTCAAGACAAGACCAAAAACATGCTCGAAACTAGCCAACACAAGCTAGAATACAACTCCAAAAGGCATGAGGCATGCAAGGCTACAAAGGGGTGTTACACTACACTTATCAAAATCAAACATGGCATGAATTATCCAATGAAAAATAGAGTTATGGCATATCAAAATAAGCCCAAAAACCCACTTAGATGGCATCCCAAATACCTAAGCATGGAGGCATACTGTGACAACCCTCACCACTGATTAGTGCTAATCTATGATTAAGCATGTTGACTGACTGATTGACTGAAATCATGAACTGATTGATTGAGTATATTAGTTTAAACGCATGTCTATCTGTTTGACTGTTAAATTATCTGTTCATGTATTATGTTTAAACCGCAAATTGAAGGCCTTATCGGCGGCCGAATCCGAAATTGATTAGTGTTTTGTGTTAATTAGAATTAATGTGATTTTATGGTAAATTTAGTCAAAATTTGATTTGGTATGATTAAATTAGATTAATTAATGATAAATTACAAAAGTTGGACGCATTTACAAATTTTCCATTGAGTGGGCTTTGCTAGACAATTGCATAGGATTGATTCACATGTGTTGCACCTTTTGTTCACTTCATTTCTTGAGCCTAAACCGACTAGAGAGAGAGAGAGTTGGGAGGAAAAGCTTGATTTCATCTAGAATTGGCTTGGAAACTAGAAGAATTGAAGGTTAATTTGCATAATTGAGCTTCCACATCTTGAATTCAAGGCATAAGGTAGAGGAACCATCTTCTTGAGCTTGTATTTAAGTTAGTTCTTGCATGATTCATGATATATTGTAGAGTTGAGGCATTATTTAGCTTGATAGGTTGAATTGAGTAGGAATTCATGCATGCATGTTTACATTGTTGAGTTCTAAGGTTGATTTCTTGGAAATCCTCACATGCATGTCCATGATCTAGCTTTGGTCCATGAATTCATCTTGTTTTTGAAAGAATTGGCTCTTTGGAGCATGTATTAGAAGCTTTGAGTTCATTAGAACACTTGCATGTTACATAATTTGTGTTCTTGAAGTTTATTTGAAAATTGTGTTTAATTGAACTACCTTTGGGCTTTGATTCCTCAAATTGATCTTTGAAACATGTAATATTATGGGTTTTGAAGTGTTTTCCAGAAAATTAGCCCAAAAGGATCGAATTTGATGCTTTAAAGTTGAGTTTTGAGCTTGAGGTTCAAATCTGGAATTTCCAGAATTTGGACTCACGCTCGAGCGGGTAACTCCACGCTCGAGCGTACAAACTGAGTTCATGAAGTCCGCTCGAGCGGGGAAGGTTACGCTCCAGCGGGAAATTCGTGTATCCAGTACTTTGCAGGTGTTTACAGTCCGCTCGAGCGAGGGAATGCACGCTCGAGCGAGGACTTGTGTCTCACGCTCGAGCGGGCATCGAGCGCCCATCGAGCGTGAATTTCGTGCATCCAGTACTTTTACTGTAGCTTGCATTCCGCTCGAGCGGACATCGAGCGCCCATCGAGCGTGAATTTCGTGCATCCAGTACTTTTACTGTAGTTTACGGTCCGCTCAAGCAGAGTAATCCACACTCGAGTGGAGACCTTTTGTCTGCATGACCGCTCGAGCGGATAGAGACACGCTCGAGCGGGACCCCTATTTTCTTAAAATCTTGAAAAGTGTTTTAAAGTGCATCTTTGCATTCTCATTCCATCCTAGGCATTCTTAGGCCTAGTTTAAGGCATCTTAATGAGGATAATGATGTAGAACCACACCGAGGCAAATTAGGGATTAAGTTACTATTTCCCAACTGTGTAGCTTAGTGTGCGTTCATTCTGTAACTGTGTAGGGTTGGCATCCGAGGACGCTCTAGCCTATCTGTAGCCCAGTGCTCTGTGAGTAACAATGTTGTAAAGATACGTTCAATGATGATTATTTCATGAACAATTAACTGTACTGTTTTCTGGAGTATACTGTTTACCGAATGAATGTTTGTCCTATTTGCGAACTGTATTCGTGGCATCCTTAGCAATTACTGTTATTGTACTGTTACTGTTACTGTTACTATTACAGAGATCTCTGTCGGTTCCCATGTTGGAACCACTACTGTTTACTGATATGATGGCCATCAACTGACTGTTCGGTCTGTTAAGACCTACTGTACTGTTTGCTATTGGATGTACCACTTATGACTGCTATGATCAAATAACTGATATACTGTTATAACTGACTGTTTTAAATACTGAAATGACATTCATTCTTAACCTCTTTACGCATATGTTATTCACTGGGCTTTAGCTCACTGTTTATATATATATGTAGGTGTCCAGGCACCGGACCAGAGCTAGGGGCGTCGGGTTAACTCCATTTTTGTCAAGCCAACCACTGTGCTTCACAGAGAGGTTCCAAACCTGACCGAGCCAAGGCTGTTTGGGGTGTTTTAGATTCCCCTTTTTGTCTCTATTTGTAAATACTGTATAGACTTGTACTGTTATGTTAGGGATTTGGTCCCGAACCCGAATGCCGGCATATGTTGTATGTACATACTGTTTTTGTATCGAATGTGAATATGTTATGAAAAGTATTTTTGCAAACAGACTGTCACAGCTCATTGGACATCTTTTATTACTGTTTTGGCTTCTGCCAGCCCCTGTACTCTGTATTACTATTCGACTGTTAAGCAAGCCTTCAGTAATCTTGGATTACTAGCCGGTTACAGTGCTAAACCCATAGGGGCGGGTTTCGGTCGTGACACATACACAATGGTCCATTCATGAGGCATAAAACACCAACTCTTTAAAACATTAAAGGAGTGATAAGTGCAAGTGTATGAGCATGAAACATGGACTAAAATAACATAACAAATGATGCCAAATCATTGAAATGAGCCAAGTAATGCATGCTAGAGGACTCAATACTCAAAGCTAACAAGCTAGATTGAACCATGGCTATACAAAGCAAGTCATGCATGACTAAAACAACCTAAATCAATGCTAGAGCATGCTAAAACATGGACAAAAGCTTCTTGAAGTTAAGCCAAAAGCATGCTAGAATGACATGTTAAGGCATGATGCATGTTAAGGCAAATGAGAGGATTGCAAGACAAGTACATGAAGCATGTAAGAGCCAACTAAACCCACCAAAAACAGAGTCATGGCATGCTAAAACAACACCAAAAACCCACTGAAATGGAGTCAACATAAGCTAGAAAGACATGCTCAGGCATGAAGCATATAAGACTAGTTTGTGTGATTTACCCTACAAGTGTTTTAGGCATGCATGGAGTGACAAAACCAAGCAAAAACAGTGTTGTATCATGGCAAAACAAAGCCTAATACATACTGAAATGAAGCTAAAACAAGCTAAGCCAACATGCTACCAATATAAGCCACTTATGCAAGCATACAAGACAACAAGGAGAGAGATGACCCTGTCCTATTTAAGACCTCAAAACTACCTTTCCACCACTGAAAATCCTCTGGATTTTAGTGGTAGAAAGGTCATGCAAAGCCAAGAACAATGACCAAAAGGGATGGCCTAAAACAAGGCCTAACAAGGCCCAAGAGGGGGTAGATCACCCCCAACCTCAAAATGACCTTAAACAAAGATCTAAAGAATCAAAAAATAGAACTTTTATCAGTTAAGAGTTAAGCTTAAAACAATAAGCAAGTAGGTCTAAAAGCTAAAACAAGAATGGGGGTTTAAAAGTAAGGAACTCACCCTTGAAGGCCACCTTCAAGAACAATGCTCCAGTAGCCTTCTCTGATCAAAACCAGCCCAAGAACACTAAAATCGACCTCAAGGGACCTCAGCTCCAAGAGGATGGTGTTCTAGTGTGTGTTTGTGTACAATAGTAAGACAAAATGACACTTTTGAAGTACAAAATGAAGAATCAAGGCAAGATAGATACAAAACTATATCTATCACTCTAACCCTAATTTTCTGAACCTCTGGAAAAGGAGGAGGAGCTCCCTCTTTATAGAAGTTCAATTCCTAAGCTTGTTGAGCAAGCTAAGCAATTGAATCAAATCCCTCCATACACGTGTATGGAGGATGTGAATTGTGAATGCCAGCTATGACAGCCGGCATAAAATATCTACATAAAGTAGATGAATAGGGCTCGGCCAGAAAATATGGCCGATCGACCAACATAAGTGCCGACCGACCAAAAAAAGTGCCGATCGGCCAAAACTTTTGGCCGATGGCAAGAAAACAAGGCCAATGGCTTCATGCCTTGGCCGATGGGTTGAGGGGATGGCCAACAAGCCACCCTCTTCCCTCAGAAGCAAAAACACAAGTGCTTGGTCCACAACCAAGCACAAAACAGACAAGTTGAGAGATCTTGAGGCAAGGCGCGCGATCGAGACCCCTGAGAACTCAAAATGAACACGAGCATGGATGATCATCGAGTGTTCAAACGATGACGTCCAAGTCTTGAGGATGGTCAAAAATGGAGTGTCTACACCATTCTTCATAAATCATATTTTCATCTAAAGCATCCGATGATGATAAATCACATGTGTAGACACCCCATTTTTGACCGTCCTCAAGACTTGGATGTCATCACTTGTGCATATGATGATTGTGATTGCATGTGTTCATTTTGAGTGCCCGAAGTCCTCGGCGGAACGCCCTGTCTTTGAGCCTTTAAACCTTGCCTTTGCTATGCCTTGTTTCGGACCAAAACTTGGTGCTGTCGGCCATGGATCATGGTTGTCGGCCAGTGGTGTGGCCGGTCGACCACCAATGTCTTTTTCTAGATATTTGTTGACAGCTATGACAGCTGTTGGCACAATGAGCTGCATCTGCCTACACGTGTATGGTAGAATGTTTCTAAGCTCAATGCATGTTTTTCTATATATATGGGGATTCCTCCCCCATTTTGGAGGGTTAGAAATTTTGGAACAAAAAATCTCTCTCTCTCTCTCCTCTCTCTCTCTCTCTCACATGTAATTTTGTGCTTAGTTGCTTGTTTTCTCTACACTTTTACATACACTACCTTAATCAAAGTTTCTTCTCTTTGGGTTGAGGTTAGTTGACACCCTCTTTGAGGTCTAGCAAGTGGTTTTAGCTTGGTTTGGTGTCTAAACTTGAGCTTTGCTTCAAAGGTATAACACTTGCCTTGTTTACATTGTTTCAATATACTTGTTTTGCCATCTTTTCTTACTATTTTGGGGCTAGTTTTGAATTGTAAGAAGTTCTATTTTTGTGGCTTAAAAGTGGTGGTTCGAGCCCTTTTTTAGTTAAGGGGTGGTTCAACCTTCTTGCTTCTTTGTGTGTAAAGTTTTTTGTGCCTTTATTCATCACTTTCAAACCAACTTTTTTAGGCCTTTTAACCGCTTAATTTTAGAGATTTTTCAGTGATAAAAAACTCATTTTGAAGTCCAAAATTGGAAGGGTTAGCCTCCCCTCCTTGTGTCTTGTTTACATGCCTAGTTACCACTATGTATTAGCTTAATGTTTTAGCTTTTTGTGGCTCAAGTCCAGCATGTTTTACACTCTGTTTTGACTTGTTTTGCCACTGTTTTGGCCATTTGGTGCCATTTGAGCCTTGTGTTGCATAGTTATAGTGTAAGTTCCTTCACTAGCTTAATGTTTTAAGGCTTTGACCACCATTGGTTTGAGTTGGTTGCATGTTTTAGTGCTTTTATCACTCATTTCGAGCACTTAATCATCTCTGCAACCTCCCTCCTTTCTTGATTTTATTTTTGCTTTGAAAGTGGTTCAAACCATTTGTTTGTTTAAAGCATGAAATTGAGGTGTTTGTGCTTAATGGTTTAATCCCTTTTGGGGTTCATTACCAACGGCATAAGGTCTTTTTCATGCCTAAAACAACCTTTGGTTTAAGCCCTCTTTCCATTAGAGGACACTCACCAATGGACTTAATGGATTAAGGAATGATTTGGTAATTAAAATGAGTAAACAAAATTGACAAGTAAAAGAGGTAGGATAAGCATCTCTTTGTGTTGTATTGCATGTGTTTGAATCAGACGTTAATTTGAACACAAGAAAAATGGAACATTTCATACTCAAAAGTGATGAAATGTGCCATTCTCCTTGGTCTCCATTGCCCTTGATCATGCATGATAGGGTGATGGACATTTTGGTCTCATTTTGCATTTATTAACTTGCACAATTGGTTTCACAAGTCATCATGCAATGAAATTGCTTGATTGATGGTCTGTGAACCAAATTTTGTCCCCCCTCTGATTTCCCCATGAAAGGGAGAGGCAAACTGTGCAAACAACCCTTGAGAAATACACTGTTTCACTCTATTTTGCTCTCTGGTGCAACAAGGAAGTTCAGGACAGCAGTGGCCGACAGCCACCACCAGTGGCCGACCGGCCACCATTGGTAGCTGACCGACCCCCTGTCGGCCACCAATGAAATTTGTATAGTGTGTTAGTAAGATGGATCAGAGGTGTTATGGAAGTGGGCAGCATTGTCAGTGTTCAAATGCGCAAACAGAGGCTAGCAGTAGCAAAACAGCGGCTTTTCGGGTAGAAACCGAGCATGTGAATGAGCCTACCTTGCATTTCAAGCTTATTTAACGCTTAAATATCTAGCTTAAATACGTGTTGTAATTGATTAGTTGTAGCTAATTAAGTGTTGTAAATAATTAGTTAGTTTAACTAGTTATTCAATTTCATTTTGTAATTAGTTAACGAGAATAGTTAATTAATTTGGTTTGTAATAATTAGTTAGCTAGTATAGCTAGTTAATTAGATTCGAGTTTTGTAATAATTAGTTAGCTTAGCTTAATTACCATAGCTAGTTAACTTTTATTCATTTGGACCCTCCTTCGCGAGGGCATAATGTTGTAATAAGTGTGCATGCGTGTGTGTATGTCTTCCAACCCCACATCTTTCTCCCTTTTATTTAATTGCTTTTGATGGTTAGTTTAGGGACATATTTCAAATTAGCATACCTTATGCTTGCATCCATTCATTCGTATTGCCTACACCGAGGCTCGGCGCATCATTCAAACCGCATTGTCATTTCAATAATTCTTTCAATACCTATTTAACCGCATGTTATCAAATCGCTTCATATGTCATATTAGTAGCCGAGCCTATTAATTGTATTATTGCGTGTGTTGCATTAGGCATCTTAACATAGTTTGGAATCATGCATATTTCACTAACTCATATCTTCTTAACTTGGAGTACTATGTGAGTTTTTTATGCTTTAGCATATTTGCATGAGTGTGAATGTTGCCATGATTAGCATACTTGCCATGAGACTATGTGCTTACATGCTAAACTGCTTGAATGCCTGTGGATGAAGGCTTGTTGTTTGAATTGGAACAATTCAACGAATGTGCATTTTAAGCCCACTTTGTTGAGTGACAAATCATGTTTTAAGCCCACTATGTTTGGTGGCAAATTCGCAAACCTTTAAGCCCACTTGAGGTGGCAAATTCAAACCATTTTCGCATACAAACATGCGTTGAATTATTCCAAATTGAGCAAACTAGTCTATACTTGCTTGTACGTATCACATAGTAATGCTAGTCTAAATAACTGGAACAAGAACACATAATGTTTATAAAAGATCATACCATAATTAGTAGAGGCTGATCTTTGATCGGGCGAGCGGGGTTGCTCAATTCATGACCTTCCCCTCTCGTACCTAAGTTCCCGAGCCGAGGCAACTTTGGTGATGACGGACACGTGGCCTTTGGCACGAGTCATGGGTTTTCTAAATTTTTCCAAAATAAAATATTTAGGTGACGACTCTGTATCTAGCAAACCAGTCCAATTTTGGCATTTTTTATCCTAAAATCAAATTTTCAAAAGATTTACCGGATTTGGACTCTTTAATGTTTATCAGTTTCACATTGCACTTGTGAGATTAGATTCAGAACCACGGGAGTCCGAACTGTAAGGCTTTCTTTTCAAACCTTCCGAAAGGGGGTACGAAAAAGCCAAGCCACAGTTTTTGGTGACTCCGCTGAGGAATTTAGAGAACTTGACTCGAACTCATGATATGACATTTTATGTACACTTATGTGTTTCTTTGCATTTGCATTTACATTGGTGCGCCTAAGTCACAATTTTTGCCATCTGCTATTCCTGAACTGTTTGTCGGAGGCTTGCTTGGAAAAGCTTGCCAAAAGGCTGACTGGTTACGGGTTCTGCCACGATGGGAACACAAACCTTGGATCTGGACTACCGCTGTACCGTTTGATCCTCCTTTCACTTCTCGGTGTTAGGTGTGAGAGGTATATTAGGTAATCTTGCTGAGGCACCCCTTTTTTTTGACCAATCGACCTAGTTGCATATCGAAAGCCATAGAGATTGTTCCAAACTAGGACAGGTTGCTTACCCGAATGAAGGATTGTGTGAAACTCTTTACTTGAATAGTGAACCCTAGCTCCTGACGAAACTAGGACAGGGTAACCCTACCCCGTCATAGGGGTGTTTTGGCTCTCACTTGACTGTTATGTGCTTTTAGAGTGAAACTCTACAGGAATGTGTGTATTAGTTGCAAGTCTAGGTATCAGTTTTTAGGAGGCAGAATTCAGTATTGAGCATGGTTCTATGGCTTTGATTACATCAGTGTACTTATTAGAATCTGAGCAAAGGTGTTGCGCGGTTTCTAATTTTTGTTTTCTTTTTTGCTTTATTTCTTTTTGCAAGGTTGTTTTTCACTATTGCTTCAGATGATTCGGTTACCCCCCAAGCACTCTAGACCCGAGTGAGAATGATTTGTAGATCCGGGGATCTTCTTAGGGGACAGCCAGTGTTTGTTTCACTCCCAACGATTACCAGACGAAGGAGGATCAGGCAGAATTCACCAGTCCAACAGTCACCATTTGCTTCGCCTGTGCCCAGTCAGACCCAGTCTTCTACTTCTACTTCGGAAAGAGAGTATTTGCCAGTTTTGATAGCTCAACATCTCCCGATCAGCATGGAAGATATGCTTCTTCAGCACCAGTAGACCATTAAGACTATGCAGCGAGATGCTCCCTGACAAGCCCAAAGCAGAAGTGATAGATAGGCTTCAACAACAGCAACCACAACCAACAGTAGCCTCTATATCCCATGTAACCCAAGGGGAATTCCGGCACCCAGGCTCACAGTCAATGCTCAAGAGAATATGGCATTCCGGCAGATCCAATCCCACCTCAGACCTCCAAGGCACCAGTTTACCAAATGGAGGCACCGTTTGAATTCGAGGTTGACCCCACTGCATTGAAGGTCAACAAGCTAGAAAAGCTCTTCAAACGGGCGCAAGGCGTTAATTCAATCCCTGATATTGAGAATGGATACACTGATCGACAGTGACTCTACCAGAAAGATTCAAGATGCCGCGTATAGACCGGTTTGACTGCTCCTGGAATCCTATGGTCCATCTACGTTTATTCTCTAACATCCTACAACCAATGGGTCTCACCAGACTACAGAAGTTGTCACTTTTTGGCCGGACCCTGTCGAGCATAGCAGCCATTTGGTATGCAAGCTTGACGACTCTGTGAAGAGAAATTGGGAGGAAATGGCCGAGGCCTTCATCACGCAGTACTTCTACAATACCCAGATCGAGGTCATTACCCGTGATCTTGAAGCAACCCGTCAGGAGCCAAAGGAAGGCTTCTCGGACTTTGTGACTTGGTGGAGGACCAAGGCCTCTATGATGACTATCCAGCCCTCTGAAAAGGACCAAATCAGAATAGTGGTCTGTAACTTGCAAGGAAGATTATTACAGAAGATGATAGTCTTGCCTTTGTTTACATTTGCTGAGCTCCATGAAATAGGGGTGCAAATAGAGGACGCGGTGAAGCAGGGTCTGATAGACCATGAGAAGGAACAGCCCAAAAGGCCCTTTACACACAGCTTCAATGCAGCCACGACTGGTGGCATCTCTACACGGCCTTCGGATGTAAGCATGGTCATCACCACACCCAAAACTGCCACATCTTTTGTTGGTACATCCAATACAACCTCATAAACCTCGAGCCATCATGCCCGAAACCAAAGGGTCTTCACCCCGCTCTATATGTCCTTATCCTCAGCCCTGAGGGTTCTGATCAAAAAGGGGCATCTTAAGCCATTAGAACAACGCCCACTACCCAATCCTCTCTCTTTGAAACACAACCCGGCTAAATACGGTGCTTTTCACCAACAGCATAGTCATGATACTGATCAGTGCTTTAGACTGCATCATGAGATTCAAGATCTCATCGACAATAAGGTGATAGCACCTCCCAAAAAACCCAACGTCACTACAAATCCTCTCCCACCACATAACCTAGTCCCCCACCCTGGCATATAAACCTTATCCACACACTGGACGCCCTTTATGACCCCAGTATATACATCACCCCTTTCCACCTACCTAAGTCGGCGTTGTTCATCCATGAGAGCACGGACTTGTGCATGATGAACACGTCCACTATCCAACCCAAACTAGTGGTGGTGACAGTGGAAGATAAAGGGAGTTCAGCCTTGGTGGAGAATGTCAGTTCGGAGAATGTCAGTTCGTTGCCCGAGGGCTCTGAGGACTTATCTAATGGGGTGTATAACCTAAGCTGCTATATTGTTCCAATCAATCAAGCTAAGTCGGAAGTAGTGTTGCCAACTGGGAAGGAGGTCAGTGTAGTTCGAGAAGATGGACCAAGTTAGGATTAGATGATATGGCCGACCTGGAGGAGGATATAGACAATTTGCAGTTCTTTGATGAGCAAGATCGAGGGGACGTGCATATTGATTGGTTTGATCTGAACGGGTCAACAAACAATTCTGGATGGCTAAGTGATGAGCCTGATATAGATGAGGGAACTGGATCAAAGCTGAAAGAACAGAAAGCGAGGACCGCTGCAATGACCGGAATGGCCTATGGAAAGGGTAAACTACCAAAAAACACCAGTGAAGAACAAGTGGCTCAAGAACTAGGCATTGTTATTATTGTACATACAGAATAAGAAGCCGCGCTGGAGCGGTTTGGGCAAGAAATGAGTGAGAGTGATCGAAAAACTAGAATAGCTCAACGCCCCGTGGGGAATGTTTCTGCTGAGAGAATACTTAGACTGGAACCGGACAATTGGTTGTCGGTTGCTGGAGGTATGTGGTGGGAAGATGATGATCTGCATCTTGCACACACTAACAAGTATTGGGGTGAAGGCCTTCCTGACAATACCTGGTATGTGGAAGAAGTCGACCACATGACAAGAAGTGGTCGATATTTCAAACCACCGCATCTACACCAACCCGAGGCATCTGGAAAGGATAAAGAAGTTGAGAAACAGAAGGAAAAGTAGTTAGAGGAAGAGGCTGTGCTGAAACAGTTAAAGAAAATCCAAGCTAACTTATCTATCTAGGGTCTACTTATAGCTTCGCGAGTGCACAAACAGGCTGTACTGACGGCGATGGATAAAGCTAAGTTATCCATCGACACAACTCCAAAACAACTGGTGGGATTGGCCTTCCCGGGAGGCGCTGCGCCGACTTTGACCTTTTCAGATAAGGAATTACCGCCATAAGGCTCTGCACACAACAAGCCTCTATACATATCCATAGAGTGCCGAGAAAAGTGGATATTGGGGGTGTTAGTCGACACTGGGTCAACAATCAATGTCTGTCCTTGTCGTATGGCTTATGCTATTGGTCTGAAACAGGTCGATTTTGTGCCTACAGCCCAAGTGATCTGGGCATATGACAACACACGCAGAGAGTAATGGGGACAGTATAGATCAAAGTATAGGTTGGCCCAGCTCAACAGGACATCAAGTTCCATATTGTGGATATCTCTGCCACTTTCAATCTCTTGCTCGAAAGGCCCTGGCTGCACCAAGTGAAAGCTGTCTCTTCCACCCTCTATCAAATGCTGAAATACCCCCATGGAAAAAGGATGGCCATAGTCTTCAGGAATTCATCAATACATCCTTCACTAGAGGTCACTACACCTGTGCTGGAAATTGTGCATGGCGAAGAGGATATTTTCCTTTCGGGATTTACCTTGGCTGAGGCCCGGGTAGTGCAGACCATCCTGGCATCGAATGAGGACTTATATGTCAGTGCTCAATCGATCTACTTCATGAACAAACTCCAATACATGCCAGGAATGGGATTAGGGAGAAGTGGTCGGAAGGACGCTATTGCATTGGCCGATGTGCCACATAACCCACATGCCTTTAGTCTCGGCTATATGCCCACCAAAGAGGACTGGGTGAGGAAAGCAAAAGAGATGGCAGGAAGAGCCAGAGCAAAGCAGACCGAGAAGCGTTATGAACTTGTGCATCGACCTATTTGGGGAACCCTGAATGATTATTTTGTTCGGGAAGGGGAAGACTTTCCATTTTGTGGTTTCCCTGAACCCTGGTTCAATTCTGAGAAGTAGTGTGTCCCGGATTTGAGATTTTCTTCGACTTACAGTTGCAAGAGAATGATGCAGAGGAATAAACTGAACTAGTTGCTGAGGCTGCAAGGAGCACAGAAAGTGGTTCCAATAGCTCTGAGCTTGAGATAGGAGCAGCGCTGGCATGTCTTCTTTCGGATCCTCAGATCAACTCAGAGAGCTTAGGGGATGACCTAACCATTTCCGTGATCGGGGACCAACTGGGTGTGAACCCTTCTAGCAGCATCCTGGATGCATCTGACGCACCATCCCTCATTTGGCAGCCAGAAGAAGGCTACCTGCCTAGCAGTTCTGAGTCGGGTAGTGAACCAGAATCTGATTCCACAGAGTCTGTGGAGTCGGAATCAGATTCTGGTTCCTCTGAGTCTCGGTCCGGTATTCTTGGGGTTGATAACCCGAATGCCGAGGTTTTGTCCAGGTCGTCTTTTTCCTTTTCTTTTGAGTCAGTTGTAACCGAGGAATTTGATGAGCTGGATCTTTTGAATGAGAATGCCACCGCAGATTCTGAGTATTTCTCTGTGCCTCTTGTTTATTGCATTGATCATGATTTTCAAAACTTTGATAAAAATGATGAGGAAGGAATTCCTCTGGTTTTGAAACATTTGATTAATCGAGAGGAGGAGAGGTTTGTAAAACCCCTTGTTGATGAAATCATTCCAATTAATGTGGGTATTGAGAAGGATCCGCGTCTAGTCCAGATCAGGTCCACGTTGTCTTCGAAGGAGCACAAGCGCTTAGTCACTTTATTAAAAGATTTCAAAGATGTTTTCGCGTGGTCCTATGAAGACATGCCTAGAATCGGTCCTAAGATTGTACAGCATCGGATCCCTCTTGACCTCGAGGCTCGACCCATCAAGCAAAAGTTGCGAAGAATACACCTGGATTTGGCTTTGAAGATTAAGGAGGAAGTCACCAAGCAGATAGACGTAGGGTTCTTGCTAGTATCTGAGTGTCCGACTTGGTTGGCCAACATTGTTCCGGTGCCAAAGAAAGATATCAGAATTCGGGTGTGTGTGGATTTCAGAGATCTGAATAAGGCCAGTCCAAAGGACGACTTTCCTCTGCCACACATCGATGAACTAGTGGACTTCACCACAGGCCATGCGTTGCTCTCCTTTATGGATGGATTTTTCGGGTATAACCAGATTCTGATGGCACCCGAGGATAGAAAGAAAACTGCTTTCATTACGCCATGGGGAACCTACAACTAAAGGGTGATACCGTTTGGGTTGAAGAATGCTGGGGCTACCTATCAACGGGCTGCAACCACAATTCTACATGATATGATCCATAAAGAGGTCAAGGTGTACATAGACGACATGATTGTCAAGTCTAAGGAAAGAGAATGCCACTACACCACCTTGAAGAAATTCTTTCAACGGATCAGAGAATATCGATTGAGGTTGAATTTGCAGAAATGCACTTTCGGTGTAACAGCAGAGAAAATGCTGGGCTTCTTGATCACACCAAAATAAATAAAAGAAAAAATTTCTAATCCGGCGGACTATTTTTCTAATACCAAGTCTTTGAGGCCCATCCGAATCGCCTTGGAGAGACCCATTTGAATCAGGAGCTCACAATCAATCCCCTCTCCATCTCTCAAAACAAACACAATGTTAGTCGATCCCACCTCACTACCAATTCTAATTCCCCCTCGACTCTCCAAAAAAATGGGGCCATATAGTCTTAGATGTAGATTTACTTTTTAATTTTTTTGACTTTTTTAATTTGAGATTAAAAAATCTCATTTGAAATGAATTTTTTAATTTTTTTTTGACTTTTATAAAAAAAAAATAATCATAGTTTAAATGTATTATTTTATTTTATTAAATTAAAAAAATTTATTTTATCTTTTTATAATTAGAATAACTCTAACTTAATCCAAACCTTCATGCCAAAGGAATCCATAGTGATTTTCCACGGTGCCTAGCTTCCCACATAGACCTTGAGACACCCACCTGGCCCTCACTTTCAGCGCACGGCTGTGAAAAATGATTACCCATACACCACTCATCACACAAAACCACACCAAATAAAGGGGCACTTCCCTAAATAAGTCAAATTATCAATTCAATTCTCAAACTAAGCCTAGTTTTGAAAGAATTTTCAAAATAGGCTAAAACGTGGTTCACAACCACGCTTTCAACGTTTGTGTCCCTGTCCTGCGTGAAAATTGGGAAGTCTTAAAAGCGTGGTTACAAAACGCGCTTTTAATTAATAAAGCGCGGTTACAAAAGGCGCTTTTAATTAAAAAAAATTTCTTCTGAAATCGTTGTTCTGAACCACGCTTTTAAAAGCACGGTTGTGAACCACGCTTTTAACCAGAAAAATTTTTCTTCTGAAATCGTGGTTAAGAACCACGCTTTTAGCTTAAATTTGTTTTCTTCTAAAAACGTGGTTATGAACCACGCTTTTTGACAAAAAAAAATTTCTTCTGAAAGCGTGTTTGTGAACCACGTTTTTTACATAAATACACATTTAGTTTCAGTTTAACTGAACTCTGAAGAAGAATTTTTTTTTTTTTGGTTTTTTTTTTTTTTTTTGTTTCTATTGTCATTGTTTTGATGATAATGTAATATTATTTTGTAATTTAATGTAACAACAATTCTCATCTAGTGTGGCACTCAGGTAATTACCTGGATTACTTCATCTTGTTAGAATTGTTACGAGTTTGGCCATTCTTTTTGGCATTGTTTTTACACAACGTGTTAGTTTTCTATACTACTAGTGCTGTATTTTGCTGTAATTTCAGTTCTAACATTCATTTGAGATTCAAGTTTATGATTGATATCACTCCATTATTGAGCATTGATAGTTATGGGAATTCCATACGTTGCATCTGAATTGTCTTTGATTGAATAATAAAGAGTTCGCATTGCTTTCATTCTGGCACGTATATGAAACTCTGACAGATTTCATAAGGACATTACTCAGAACTTCATGTTAGATCTTTTGATTTCATTCTAGCATTCATTTGATTGAATGATGAATTGGCATTGGTTGAATGATGAAGTCTTTACTTCTTATTCCAAATGAAAGTTTTCCTTATTCTTGAAAATGCAACAGTTACATAAAAATCATTGAAAACCGAGTTTCAAATTTTCACTCTTTGATGCTGAGCACAAGTCTCTTTGTTCATCCCTAGGCATCCATTAAGATACTGCAAAAATAGCACCTAGCAATCTGTTGTTTGGATTGCATGATCCAAACTGTTGAACTCTTCCTTTTCAAAGCTTTAAATTTAGAAGTTGATGAGCCATGTAATATAGAACATTTGTGTCCTCAAAATGCCGTGTAAAAAAATAATTTAAAAAAATTGACATGTCATGTGACGTGTTCAAGTCAAAATTAATTTAAAAAAATTGACATGTTATGTGGCGTGTCCAAGTCAAGGTTGTTAAAATCAGGATCCTACGTTAAATCGTTGGAGGTGTTTATAGGATCGGATCGTAAAATCGGATTGAGGATCGTAAGATCCTATTAAAAAAGACAAATTACATAATAATTTAATTTAAATAAATATTTCTTAAAAAGTATACACAAAATGAACCTATATTCTATTAAAAAGAAGTGAAGATATTGTGAAAAATATAATACTTCATGTAAAATGTACATATAATATTGTACAATAAAAAATTCGATGGTACAAGTTTTGTATTTCATCAAAAAAGAAGGTGAAGAAGAATTTTATAATAAAATACTACAATCTACAATAATACATAAAAAGTGAAGAAAAAATATTTACAAAATTGGATATGAAAATAGATTAAAAACTCAAAAGAGCAGCTTAACTAAATGATAAGGTTTGTTGTTAGCATCCCTGGTGGAGCGGATTCGAGTCAAAAAAATAATCTCTCCAAAAATTGGAAAAAAGTTGCAATCATCTTACCTTGTTTAAACTCCGCTAAAGCTAAGTTTTTTTTTTGACTAGTTAATTTTCGTAAATTACTATAATATTTGAATGTTTATTTCCTAATTTGTTTTTTTTAGTTTATTTGATTCAATATTACTTAATTTTATTATTTATTTTGACCACATAAATTGGTATTTAGACAATAAACATAAAATTTATAATAAAATATGTCATACAATACAAAACAAGATTTGTAAATTGGATCGGATAGGATCAGGATTTCATGACCCTATAAGATCCCATTACCAGGATCGAAAGATTTTACCTATAAATAATGTTTACACGATCGATCGATTGTACTCAAATGAATTGTAAAATCGTAGGATTATAAGATTCAGATCAAGATTTTGATAATCATAATCTAAGTAAACAGCGTGTCTACGACATGTCGAGGTCTGACACGTGTTGAGTACAGACACGACACTCATTTTGACACTCATTTTGACGTGCCCTAAAAACAATGTTGATACACCCTCAGCACCAAGTGCTGGGAACATTGTTTTAACTTGTGCAATGGACATGTTAGACCAAAGAGCAATTTTCTCTCTTGCAGCAAAAGACTTTTAGAATGAAAAGTACATAGAGCAATAAGTCGAGAATGTTAATTATTGGACTTTCGATGAGGAAGCAAGACTTACATGAAGATTTCAAATAAGTGGGTCTAACAAAGGGTCTCTTTCAACTTCTTCTTAGAATTATTAAATTTGGACATTTGTCAGTCAAACAAAGCTTCTGTGGTGAAATTTCGCTGTATCTGCCAACATTCTGTATGTGGACTCTCTATTCACAGACTTTCAATGGGTATACTTTTTTTTTACAATTTTTAATTCGTAATTTTGTATTTTTAGTAATTTTTTAATATTTTAATAATTTTTTAAACTTTTTTAGATTTATTTAATCTTGATATACTTGCAAAGTTTAAAATTTGTATAATTTTTTTTTAAAATTTCATTGAATACAATGAAATATGAAAATATATTGAATTTTTGTATTTTTTTTATATTTGATAAAAATTTTACAATTCTTTTTTTCGTAAATATTATATTTTTAATTATATTTAGATTAGATGTATTTAAAAAATAAAATATTTGCGTGAAATATTAAAAAATCCATAAAAATAAAAAAAAATATGTAAATAAAAAATTTAATTAAAAAAAAAACAAAGATAACGAAACAAGTATTTTTATAATTTTTTTTTTAATATTCAACTGCAATATTTCTTTCCCCTTTTCAGTCAAAGGCTTACTTGTATCTAATAAACTTTTGGGTTAAAATTGTTTTACTAAAACCGTTCTTATGTTAATTTTTTTTTTGTTTTCTTTTGTCTTTATTTTGGATTAGAAGGTGTAATTTAGAATTTTTTTTTGGCTCTACTAAAGTAAATTTATTTTGTTTTTTCTTGTGTTTGTTTTGAGTTAGAAGGTGATAATGTAATTCATAAATTTTTTGAGCATTAGTAAAACCGTTTTGATGTAAATTTTTTTTTTTTTTATTTTCTCGTTGTTTTGGGTTAAAAGGTGTTATTCAGTAATTTGTTTGGGCTTTAATAAAGCCGCTTGCATTTAAATATATATATGTTTTCTTTTGTCTTTGTTTTGGGGTAGAAGGTGATAATGTAATTCAGCAATTTCTTTTCGTTTTACTAAAGCCGTTTTCATGTAAAGTTTTTTATTTTTTATTTTTTCCTCTTGTCTTTGTTTTGGGTTAGAAGGTGTTATTCAGAAATTTGTTTTGGCTTTACTAAAGCCGTTTTCATTTAAATAATTTTTTTTTTCTGTTGTCTTTGTTTTGGGTTAGAAGGTGATAATGTAATTCAGAAAACCTTGAGGAAAAAACACATAAGTCTCCCACAAAAATACATAGACAGTACAGACATAAGTCTCCGACAACAATAGATTCTGGACACCATGAACTGAACACACAATACATACATAAACATAACAGTTAGACAGACAAATATTAGCCAGACAATCTGACAAACTCATTACGGAAACACTTAGTCTAACTGTAGACACCCCATTTTTGACCGACCTTAAGACTCAGACGTCACCGATTGAGCACTTGGTGATGTTGCATATCGTGCTCGTTCAGAGGTTTCAGAGTCTCGGCTGCGAGCCTTGCCTCCGGACTTCCGGACTCTTTCATGCTTTGCCTCGGTTTGCGAACCAGGCTCTGTTTTCTCTGTTTTCTCTTCCCGAAGGGAGGGAGAGGTCTCGTA
The DNA here is from genome assembly GCA_030407325.1 of Camellia japonica. NCBI lineage: Eukaryota > Viridiplantae > Streptophyta > Magnoliopsida > Ericales > Theaceae > Camellia > Camellia japonica. The sequence continues at coordinate 130,340,388 of JAPPVO010000036.1, forward strand.
GATTATCTCTCACTGGCCGTAGGCTACGTTTCGTGGTCGTAGGCCATTTTGCCCGTTTGGAGCCTAGTTTCCGGTTTTTCAGAGCTGTTGGCCGTGTGCCTCAGTTCGGGACCGTTTAACCACCTCCGTTTGCTCCGGTTTTTGGCACATACCTTATTTCCTCCCTTTTGAGGGACACTGTGGTCCGAGAGACCGACTTCATGGTCAAACACCACTTCCGGTGCCTAACAGTCAGTTTTCGGGGCCCCGGGCTGCGCGTTTCAGCCCCCGAACCTTCATTTTGCATCGGTTTGGGTTCATTTTTGGCAGGGACCTCTGTTTCATTGTTAGGAAGGTCGTAGAAGAGTGGGAGGCCAGTAATTGTTCTGACAACCAGTTTTATTTCTTCATCGCCCTCCGTCGCCCGTTTTTCTCACTAGAAAGCCAATGTTGACCACCCTTGGGCCACTTTTTCTAGCCCTAAACCACATATTTGTGTTGTAGACACCTGGGAGGCCACCAATATCATATGGCCGGCCAGTAATTGTGTTTGACCCTTTTGAACCCCTCCAAAAAATGGGCCTTTCTCTCTCCTGGTTCACTTTCTCCAGTTTTTGACCACATGGTTGTGTTGTGCACACATGGGAGGCCAGCTTTTTGGCATAGCCGGCCACTAATCAGTCTTGACCCTTTTGACCCTTGGCCGGCCGGCCATGGGGAGGGCCGGCCGGCCACCTAAACCCTAAATAACCAGCCGGCCTTGCTCCTCTCTCCAGGTACTTTACAAATATACCCTCTGTTTCCTCCCAAATTTTGTATCCGGGGGGCTAACTTTTTGGAGGGAAATTTGAATTTCATTTCCTCCCTTTTTCCCCCACTCTTGTGCCTATATAACCAGGCCCTCCAGCTCCCTTTTGAAGGGTTAGAAAATCCTCTTGGAGCTTTGCATACATACATCCTCCATCTCTCTCTTTCAAAGCTTCAAAGTCCATTGTTCTTGGACCATTTCTACACCACCTCATAGCACCACACCACCACCATCCTTTCCAACACTTGGAGCTGGTTTTTCAGAGCTTAGGAGCATCTTTTCTCAAGCCAAGGGCTGCTGAAGTTTGGTCTACAAGGGTGAGTTCTCATTCTCCCTCTTTTGTGCTTTATTTTGTTCTATATCTAAGCCATACTTGCTTACATTTTTGGGCTCTGACCCTAACTGAAAATAGTCATGTTTTGAGGCCTTTTTCATGTTTAATTAAGGGTCCTTCCATGTTTAAGGTCTCCAGCTACCACTTGCTTCTTTACCTCTCTTGTATGCCTCTTTCTTGCATAGTATTTTAGGCCTATTTGTGAACTGTTTTGAGCTTGGTTATAAACTGTAAAGAGGCTTGTTTTGAGCCCTTCTTCAACATTGTTGAAGGGCTCTTCACTGTTTGAGGCTTCCATCTGTCACTTGCCTCTTTATCTCTCTTTTGGCCCTATTTTGCATGCTTTTTTAGCTCCTTGTGCTTGTATTTTTGGGCTCTGGTCCGAACTGTAAATAGTCATATTTTGACCCACTCTCCATGTTTGATCAAGGGTCTTTCACTTTTTGAGGCTTCCTTTTTGCTCTTTGAGTTAAAGCTCTCTTTTATGCCTTATTTTGTATAGTATTTTAAGCTTGCTTGTGCACTGTTTTGGGCTTGGTCATAAAATTTAAAATATTATGTTTTGGGCCCCTCTTCAACATTGTTAAAGGGCCCTCCTCTGTTTGAGGCCAGCAGCCATCACTTGCTTCTTTGTCCCTCTTTTGGCCTTTTTCTTGCATAATGTTTTGGGCCTTCTTGTGTTTATTTTCGTGGCTTGATGTAAACTGTAAAGTGCTTCATTTTGAGCCCCTCTTCAACTTTTTTTAAGGGCTCTTTGCCATTTAGGGCCATCAGCTATTACTTGCTCTTTATCTCTCTTTCGAGGCCATTTTTGCATGTTAGCTTAGCCCTACTTGTGTTCACCTTTTGGCCTTTCTTAAAACTGGAAATATGCTTTTTTTGGGACTGTGTTGATTCTGTATTCATACTTCATGTTCAAATAATACATGCTTTGTATAGCTATAAGTCATTCCATGCGCCTAGTTTCGAGTATCGAGTCTCATTTCATGCATCGGGTGCCATGTTTCCATGTTTCGGGGCTGTTTTGCATCATATTTTGGTACTGAAATTTGCATGCTTGTATGTCATATTCCATGCCTTGCCATGCTTTGGTAGAGTGGCATTCGTGCCCTAGGTTCGGTCCTCGGTTCGCGTGCACGCGTGCACGCATTTCGAGTGTCTCATTTTCATCTAATGGCCTCTTATGTGAGTGTGGCTGAGGTCCACTCATGTTGGTGTAAGCCCATTATGCATTGTGTATGCCATTTCATTCCATAGCATTGTGTATGCTAGGCTGTATGTTAGCGCATTGTGTATGCCATGTTACCTCGTGCATCATGTATGCCATTTCATAATATTGTGCATGTTAGGTTGTATCTTAGTTGCATTCATGCATGTCATGCATATTGCATTGTGTTTGGGATAGGAGTTAGCCCGAGCACGGGAAACGAGGGGCGTTTCGTACTCCGAGTGACGGAACGTGTCTCAATTCCCCAGTCACCGACACTCCGGATTGTTCATGATGGAGTTAGGTCTTAGTTGTATTCTCATATGCATTCATTCCATATTGAGTTGTGCAATTTGACTCCTCGGCCATCATGCATCGAGATGCGTGATTGGTGGCACGAGGATCGAGGCATGCATACATGTGTGAAAATACTTTGCCATGCCCCTCTGCTGCTCTCTGTTGTAGCAAATCAAGAATCAGCAGCCTCTCGAAGCTTGGCACGCATTCCAAGAATAATTGCAAACAGAGGCTAATTGGGGCATCGCCATGGATTTCCTCGCAAAGGCAACCCGAGCATGCATCATTCATCATCCGGAGCAGAGTCGAGGCAGTTCCTGGCTTGCACGCCAAGTTAATGCTTTCCTAGTTAAATTTGTTAATTAATTAGGGTTTTGTACATATTTGGACTGTATTATTTATTTGGACTGTACTATTCATTTGGGACTGTATATTATTTTTTCAGACCCTCCGAGTGAGGGCAATGTTGTAATAAGTGTGCGTGAGTGTGATGTATGTCTTCCAACCTCACGTCTTTCTTCCCTTTTATTTACCTACTTATGATGGTTAGATTAGGCCATGTTTCAATTAGCATACAGTATGATAGCATGTTTGCATTCATTCATCTGTTTTGCATACACCAGGCTCGGCGCATCATACTAACTGCATTTGTATTTCAATTCCAAGTTGAATACATGTTAGCTGTACCATTCCATATGCCATGTTTAGAATAGCCGAGCCTGCTATAGTTGCATTTTTGCATGTGTTGCATTAGGCATTTCTGTATAGTTAGGATCATGCATGATTTCTAATTAGCTTCTGTTTTGGCTTAGAGTACTTAGTGAGTTTTACGCTTTAGCATCCTTTCATGCGTGTGAGTGACTGCCATGATAGCATGCTTACCATGAGGCTATTTGCTTATGTGATATAACTGCCTGAATGCCTGTGGGTGAAGGTTGGGTTATTTGGATTGGAACAATGCATTGACTGTAAGTTTTAAGCCCACTAGATAGTGGCAAAACCATCTTTTCTAAGCACACTTGAGGGTGGCAAAATCTGCATTTTAAGCCTACTTGCGAGTAGCAAACCATCCTTCAAAAAACAAACATGAAATGTTTTGTTCCAATTCAGGCGACCCGGTCTATACTTGTATGCTGTGCGCATCACATAGTAAATCTAGGCTAATAACCGAAATAAGAACACACAATGTTTTCAAAACTTGATATCATGGTTAGTAAAGGCCGATCTTTGATCGGGCGAGCGGGGGTGCTCACGAAGTGACCTTCCCCAATCGTACCCAAGTTCCCGAGCCGAGGCAACTTTTGTGATGACGGACACGTAGCCTTAGGCAATGAGTCAGGGTTTCCTAAATTTCCCAAAATAAAATATTTAGGTGGCGACTCTGTATCTGGCAAAGCAGTCCATGTTTGGCACTTCTTTCAAAAATCTGTTTTCTCAAAACGATTTGCCGGATTTGGACTCTTTGGTTCAGATTACGAACTGTGACAACAAATCGAGTCCGAACTGTAGCAAGGTCCCCCGCGGGCTTGTTACACTAACACAAACATTACATATTAATGCATGACCTAATATTGCCGAAGTGTAGACATTAACACCTAATTCGCGCTTAAATCGGGTAGGTGGCTCAGAGTCTGAATAATCCGAAAGCTCAGCGTCAGAGACAAGCTCAGGATCCTCCATGATACCCTTGATAGCCGCAACATTTGGTTCTGTTTTGTTCTTCTGGGCATCCTTCTTAACTATGTATAGCTGCATATCGCGGGCTAACCTACGACGCATTTGAGAAATCTCACGTTGTAGTCTTTCACATAGTCGATCAACATTATCAGGATCTTCCTTTTGGATCTCAACAGAACGTGCTTTTGGCACCTTCAGTCGATTTTCCTGACATAATCTTTCCATTTGCACTCGCTCTATAAATAGTGCGGGCCACTTCAGAAGTCTAGCGTCTGCTAAACCATATCCTGTTTGATTATCTGATGGATCCATACATGAACCTCCTTGAACTGGATAATACTTGGGCATCAAAAAATGTCGCTTCCCAAGCCTATCACGATAACCACAAGCATAATCTAAATAGGTATTCCCACTCCCTCCATGAATCGTCTTCAGCATCGCCACGTCCCCTTCCCCCTCCTCGTCGTGAACTGTCACCCCTTTGCAAGTTCCTACCACCTCTGCGATTCCCACTCCCTCCCATGAACCATGTAGCCATGCTAATTTTGTAAAACAAATGAATGATAATTTCGTAGGGTGAAATGAGTTGTAAGGTTGTGTCTTCACCTTTAGTCGTTTATATAGTTGGTTATGAACAGCTTTAGAAGGATGCCCCTGCATGACAATCCCACATATACGAACAAGGTATGAGTTGTCACTAGAATGAAAAAACAGAGAAAAGCAAATACTGTGTACCAAGTCACGTGACTTGACAATCCATCTATATATACCGACAAAGTAAGGGCATGCTCACTGTAAGGTAAATAAGTTAATTTACTGTTGGCATGTGACTTTCTGAATTGAGAATCACTGTAATAAAAAAATCAAGCAAAAAATCGATAAAACCAAAGCCTGTGCACCAAGTCACATGACTTGACAATCCATCTGCATATACTGACAAAATAAGGGCATGCTCACTGTAAGGTAAATCAGTGAATTCGCTGTTGCCATGTGACTTATGAGTTGAGAATCCCACATATATCAATAAGAGATGAGTTGTCACAGTAAGCAAAAAATCGAGAAAACCAAAGCTTGTGTCACATGACTTGACAATCCATCTGCATATACCAAGAAAATAAGGGCATGCTCGCTGTAAGGTAAATCAGTGAATTCACTGTTGCCATGTGACTTTATGAATTGAGAATCCCACATATATCAAATTGGTGTTGAGTTGTCACTGTAATAAAAAAATTGAGCAAAAAATCGAGAAAACCAAAGCCTATGCACCAAGTCACATGACTTGACAATCCATCTGCATATACCGAGAAAATAAGGGCATGCTCACTGTAAGGTAAATCAGTGAATTCACTGGTGCCATGTGACTTTCTGAATTGAGAATCCCACATATATTAATAAGAAATGAGTTGTCACTGTAATAAAAAAATCGAGCAAAAAATCGAGAAAACCAAAGCATGTGCACCAAGTCACATGACTTGACAATCCATCTGTATATACGGACAAAATAATGGCATACTCACTGTAAGGTAAATCAGTGAATTCACTGTTGCCATGCGACTTTCTGAATTGAGACTGTAATAAAAAATGAAGCTTATGTAGGCAATGTTGTGTGTCACTTAGCTATGCATCATTCATTGTTACGACCAAACGTTCGTGTATTTCATTGAAAAGTATGACTATTTGAATTATTTGTTGTCATTTGGGTACAAGTCAAGTTTCTTACATTTTTGGCCTTGCGTTGATTGCTATTCTATACTAAGAGAATCGTCAATTTCTTGAAAAAGGCGTAGAAAACAATCTGTTTGTGCATAATTAATTGTAAATAGTGATTTTGACAAGCAAATCAAGTAAAACCAATTGGGTTTTAAATTTAGTTTCCCAATTGGACCAACCACTTGGCTTTGAGCTTGTTTGTCCAGCCCCCCAAGTTTAGTTATCTGTCAACCCCCATTTCTTACCAGAGTCATCATTTTGACTGGACTTCCAGGAATTGGAAGGCGACTCTTTCTTCTTTTCTGATGGAGATTGAAATTCTTTACGTACAGGATCCCTATTTCATAAGCCCTAGTTAAGGGAAGCTTTTCACCGAGCTACTGTTTTGTTTTATGTGTTGTTGAAGGCGGTAGTTCATTTTTATGAACTTTATTAGTCCCCCAACTGGACCAACCACTTGGCTTTGAGCTTGTTTGTCCAGCCCCCCAAGTTTAGTTATTTGTCAACCCCCCATTCCTTACCAGAGTAATCATTTTGACTGGACTTACAGGAATTGGAAGGCGACTCTTTCTTCTTTTCTGATGGAGATTGAAATTCTTTACGTACAAGATCCCTATTTCACGAGCCCCAGTTAAGGGAAGCTTTTCACCAAGCTACCTGTTTTGTTTTATGTGTTGTTGAAGGCGGTAGTTCGTTTGTATGAACTTTATTAGTCCCCCAACTAGACCAACCACATGGCTTTGAGCTCGTTTGTCCAGCCCCCCAAGGTTAGTTATTTGTCAACCCCCCATTCCTTACCAGAGTCATCATTTTGACTAGACTTCCAAGAATTGTAAGGCAACTCTTTCTTCTTTTCTGATGGAAATTGAAATTCTTTACGTACAGATCCCTATTTCACGAGCCCCAGTTAAGGGAAGCTTTTCACCGAGCTACCTGTTTTGTTTTATGTGTTGTTGAAAGCGGTAGTTCATTTGTATGAACTTTATTAGTCCCCCAACTGGACCAACAACTTGGCTTTGAGCTCGTTTGTCTAGCCCCCCAAGTTTAGTTATCTGTCAACCCCCCATTCCTTGCCAGAGTCATCATTTTGACTGGACTTTCAGGAATTAGAAGGCGACTCTTTTTTCTTTTCTAATGGAGATTGAAATTCTTTACATACAGGATCCCTATTTCACGAGCCCCAATTAAGGGAAGCCTTTCACCAAGCTACCTGTTTTGTTTTATGTGTTGTTGAAGGCGGGAGTTCGTTTGTATGAACTTTATTAGTCCCCCAACTGGACCAACCACTTGGCTTTGAGCTCGTTTGTCCAGCCCCCCAAGGTTAGTTATCTGTCAACCCCCCATTCCTTACCAGAGTCATCATTTTGACTAGACTTCCAAGAATTGTAAGGCAACTCTTTCTTCTTTTCTGATGGAAATTGAAATTCTTTACGTACAGGATCCCTATTTCACGAGCCCCAGTTAAGGGAATCTTTTCACCGAGCTACCTGTTTTGTTTTATGTGTTGTTGAAGGCGGTAGTTCGTTTGTATGAACTTTATTAGTCTCCCAACTGGACCAACCACTTGGCTTTGAGCTTGTTTGTCCAGCCCTCCAAGTTTAGTTATCTATCAACCCCCCATTCCTTGCCAGAGTCATCATTTTGACTGGACTTCCAGGAATTGGAAGGCGACTCTTTCTTCTTTTCTGATGGAGATTGAAATTCTTTACGTACAGGATCCCTATTTCACGAGCCCTAGTTAAGGAAAGCTTTTCACCGAGCTACCTGTTTTGTTTTATGTGTTGTTGAAGGCGGTAGTTCGTTTGTATGAACTTTATTAGTCCCCCAACTGGACCAACCACTTGGCTTTGAGCTCGTTTGTCCAGCCTCCCAAGGTTAGTTATCTGTCAACCCCACATTCCTTACCAGAGTCATCATTTTGACTAGACTTCCAAGAATTGTAAGGCAACTCTTTCTTCTTTTCTGATGGAAATTGAAATTCTTTACGTACAGGATCCCTATTTCACGAGCCCCAGTTAAGGGAAGCTTTTCACCGAGCTACCTGTTTTGTTTTATGTGTTGTTGAAGGCGGTAGTTCGTTTGTATGAACTTTATTAGTCCCCAACTGGACTAACCACTTGGCTTTGAGCTCGTTTGTCCAGCCCCCCAAGTTTAGTTATCTGTCAACCCCCCATTCCTTGCCAGAGTCATCATTTTGACTGGACTTTCAGGAATTGGAAGGCGACTCTTTCTTCTTTTCTAATGGAGATTGAAATTCTTTACATACAGGATCCCTATTTCACGAGCCCCAGTTAAGGGAAGCTTTTCACCAAGCTACCTGTTTTGTTTTATGTGTTGTTGAAGACGGTAGTTCAGTTGTATGAACTTTATTAGTCCCCCAACTGGACCAACCACTTGGCTTTGAGCTCGTTTGTCCAGCCCCCCAAGGTTAGTTATCTGTCAACCCCCCATTCCTTACCAGAGTCATCATTTTGACTAGACTTCCAAGAATTGTAAGGCAACTCTTTCTTCTTTTCTGATGGAAATTGAAATTCTTTACGTACAGGATCCCTATTTCACGAGCCCCAGTTAAGGGAATCTTTTCACCGAGCTACCTTTTGTTTTATGTGTTGTTGAAGGCGGTAGTTCGTTTGTATGAACTTTATTAGTCTCCCAACTGGACCAACCACTTGGCTTTGAGCTTGTTTGTCCAGTCCCCCAAGTTTAGTTATCTATCAACCCCCCATTCCTTGCCAGAGTCATCATTTTGACTGGACTTCCAGGAATTGGAAGGCGACTCTTTCTTCTTTTCTGATGGAGATTGAAATTCTTTACGTACAGGATCCCTATTTCACGAGCCCTAGTTAAGGGAAGCTTTTCACCGAGCTACCTGTTCTGTTTTATGCGTTTTAAGTATTCACATAATTCAACATACATTAATCCATTCATTAATCCAGAACAGTCATTAACTCATTGCAATTCAATAAAGAAAGTCATGAACTAATAAATGTAGTTATTTCATAAACTTCAGGTTCATAAAACAAATACTTGAAATACATCCGTACGTTAGATGAACAACAACATTGTCTTACACTCCAGTAACGAAGATATGAGACAACATACAAACATGTATGAAAGATAAAGGTGTTTGATTTCTCATTCCTCATCTGACATGTAGTAGTCAGAGAGATATTTTTCATTGTTTAAGACATTATTCGCTCAATCACTGTCAAATCTCTGTTGCTTGCTTCTGCCATTTCGGTGGCTAGCTGAAGCATGAAATGTCGACATCTTCGCATCAACATTCTGTTGTTCTCCTTCTTAATTCTGCTAACTGCTTTTTCATAGTCACTCACATTTCGTCTAGCCTTGGTCAATGAACGACGATGAGGTACTGGTGTCCCAAAGTTACGTAGATCATTAAACAATCCTTCTTGCTCCGTTACCCTGAATGCCCATTCTGCTCGGATACCAGCATAATAATCCTTCAGACTCGAGTACTTTTTGCTCTTGTAGTCATAAGTAAATGGAGGTAGTAGCCACACTTTCGAATTTCTTTGCCGACGTGAACTTCCTGCACCTCTTGAAGACATTGTTCATAAAATAAACAAACAAATAATAATAGTAATTGTAGATATATTACTATTGTTATGACTTGAACAAACATCATACTGGGGGTGTCGCTATTTATAGACATCATACTGAGGGTTAACTAGAGATGATCTAGTGACAATAATGCATGCTGGGCACTATGGAAGAAGTGATACCCGTGATATTATTTTATGTTATTCATTTCATGCAATCCTGAGTGCCCATGACTTTGTGTACCTGTGATGTAGTCACGGACGTGGTTGCTAGATAAAATCATAATTGTAGGCCAGAGGATGACAATGCAATCCCTTCATATTCGAGCAGTGAGTTGTCAAATAAAACAACATGCAGTGAGTTGTCACATCGCCACATGAAACTATTTTTTCATGCTTACTTTTTTAATACAGTAAGTAGTCACTTGGAATTGACGATTTCAGTACAAATTGGTGTTTTCAAAAAATTATAAATGAAATTAAATGCTTAAATTTTCTTTGTTTTAAAGTAACATTCTTCATAAACAACTATGAAACAGAGTGCAAGCAAATACACAACCGTCCAACTCACTTCAACCTGCAAAACTATCGTTGTTCTTTTCACCGAAATAATAAAATGGTCACCTGATATATGAACACGATTGGAACTTTGCAGCCTATATTTTATCTTATTTTCACTTAATGAACTTCACAGTCATCCCATTTTCTCCTCTTTGCATTTTTTGCTTCTTTTTATATTCGGTAAATTACACTTTACTCCTTCAGTCCATCACATAATTGTTTATCAACACTATTGCCATGTGGTCGTATTGATGTGACTTAGATGAATTCTGAAATGTGAGAAAAAAAGAAAGCATTTATTTGCGCTGCAGAAAGTCACATGCATCACGTAATGTGAGAAAAAAAGTCACAAACTATATAAGCATGGCAAGTCAGAAAGTCACATTGTAGACACCCCATTTTTGACCGTCCTCAAGACTTGGACGTCACCGTTGGAACACTCGGTGATCATCCATGTTTGTGTTCGTTTGGAGTTCCCGGAGTTCTCGGCTCGCGCGCCTTGCCTCAGGACCTCCGAACTCGATCGTTTTGTGTCTGGTTTTGCACCAAACACTTGTGCTTTGCCTTGGAGGGGCAGGGAATGCCTTGTGAGCCACCCCCACACACCACCGGCTGTGACTAGAGGCCACCGGCTGGCTGGTTTTTCCATCGGCACTATATTGTGCCGGTCGGCACTATTCTGTGCCGGTCGGCACTATTTTTGGCGAAATGACCATTTTGCCCTGCCGACTACTGTGCACTTGCTTTCTGGGATATTTTCAGACAGCTTTGTAGCTTTTGCTCCCCTCCATACACGTGTATGGAGGGGATACACTCTCCAAGCTTGTTTGACAAGCTTTACAATGCCTATAAGAGGAGAGCTCCTCCTCTTGGCTAAGGTTAGCATTTTGGAGGCAAAAACCAGAGCTTATACATATATTTCTCTGTCATATATCTATAGATACATAGATCTCCATCTCTCTCCTCTTGTGTGTGTGATTTTAGGCTTGAAAGTGTAGATTTACCTCACGTTTGCACCATTACACACACCTTTACACCTTAGCTCGAGATTGAGAGACTTGGAAGGTTATTTGTGTTGGTTTTGGACTGGTTTTGAGCACTAGAGAGTGGCTGCACCACTTGTTCTTCAAGGGATTTCAAGGGTAAGAACATCACTTTATATTCCCCATTCTTGCAACCTCTTTCTACCCTCTTTACTTTGTGTTTTTGAGTTTGTGTTAAGATAAAAAAAAGTCTTGTTTTTACTTGTTCTTGAACCTTCATTAAGGTCCCTTTTTGGTTTGAGCAAGGTCCATCCTATTAGGCCTTGTATGGCCACTTTTGGTGCCTTTGCTTAAGACCTCTTTACTTGTTGTTCTTGGACTTCTCACCACTGAAAACCAGTGGGTTTTCAGTGGTGAGGGAGGTGTTTTGAAGTCACTAAAGGGGAGGGACACCCCCCTCCCCTTGGTCCCTTGTTTGCCTTTGTTTTGGGTTCAAAGAATAGCATGTGTGCATAGTCTTGTTTGGCTTCATTTAAGAGTTTTTTTGAGTGTTTTGGAGCCTGTTTAAATTCTGTTTTTGGTCGGATTTGTCACCTCTAACATGTCTCTCATACTTGTTTTGAAATGCTTTCTTATGCTCAAAGGCATGCCATACTTTGAGGCCATGATTTTAGTATGTTTTTAGCTTAGTTTCATGGAGATGCTAGCATTATTTTGCCATGTTAGAGGGCTGTGGGCCACTGTTTTTTATTATGTTTAGTATGCTTGACATGTTTGTTTTGCATTCTAGTTTGTAAATCTTGGGGTGTGTGAGTCTCTAGCATGTTTAGCTTGCATTGATCTCATGATTTGGCATCATTTTAGATTTCTAGTCCCTAAATCATGCCCACTTGTTCGTGCTTGTCATCTCTTTCATGCTTTAAAGGTGTGTCCTTTTATGCATTCAAGGGTGCCTTGTGCATGCTTATGTGTTTAGAGCTTTTAGGATGCCGTGAGTGTGAGTTTTGGGTGTATTTTCACATGCTGAAAACTTGTTTTTGGTTGCTCGAGTCTTGCCATGATTGGTCTTGTCAAGTGTGGTTCAAAACCTCATTACCTTGCTTCAAGCACTCGGGCTATTTGCATGCTTTGTTTGGTCTTGTTTAGCTTGGTTTGGCACCATGTTTTGCATGATTTCAGAGCTTTTCATGTATGCTAATAGTCCATGTTTGTGCCTCTTAGATGTGTTTAAGAGTTGCTTAATTATGCTTAAGTGTTGGTGCCTTAACTTATACATGTGTGCATGTGTGTTTGGCCCTCTTGACTTAGCATTTTGGCCACTGATTTTAGGACTATTTGAGTTGCCTAATTCATGTATAAGACCATCCTTCCATTGATGCGCATGCTTGTCTTGTATGCTTACTTGCATGATTGCATTGTATTGCCATATTGCATACTAGTTGACATGTTTAGGACTTCATTGCATCGACATGCATGCTAAGCCTCTTGACCAAGTCATGATAGAGAGGTTTGAGCACCCTTGTTTGCTTGTTTGCATTGCATGCGTTTGAAATCAAAGTTGCATTCTTGGTTCTTAGGGCCATCATGCATGGAAATGCGCGATTGGTGGTCCGGGAATCGAGGCACATGCCCCTTTGAGTCAATAACATGATAAGGGTGTGTGTATAGTGCATAAATACCTTGAATCACATTGCCATGCATGTTGTTGTCCTCTGCTGCTGTGGGTTGCAGGTTCTGCAGGTGTTAAGTGCCGGCCGGCACTATTTAGTGCCGACCGGCAGTCAATTGCCAGCCGATAACTTCATCTAGTGCCGGTGGCCTCCTTCTTCAGCCGGTGGTGCTCTACCCCAACCGGTGGTACTCCCCAGTGCCCTAAGAGGCACTCCTGGGACTTTGGCATTTTCAGAGGAGGATAGCAGGGGAAACAGAGGCAATCCGTGCATGGCAGTGCGATTCCGAGCCAATTCGAGCGCGGCGCTGCATTTGAGCCTCTTCTCGAGGCGTTTACTGCTTTAATTAACTTAGTTAATTTGTTAATTAATCTAGTTAATTTGTAATAATTAATTAGCTTGCGTAGTTAATTAATTTGTATTATTCTTTTGGTCCCTCCGAGCGAGGGTAAATTTGTAATAAGTGTGTGTGAGTGGGTGCATGTCTTCCAACCCCCATTTCTTTCTACCCTTTTATTTACCTGCTTATGATGGTAGATTAGGGCACATCTAAATTAGCATACCTTATGCAATGCATGTGTGCATTATGCATTTGTTTACATACATCGGGCTCGGTACATCATACAAACTGCATCGTACTTTCAATTCCAAATTGAATACGTGATAGTTGTTGCATTTCATGTGCCATGCTTAGGATAGCCGAGCATGTCTAGATTACATTCCGTATGCGATGCATTAGTCACTTAACATAAACTAGGTCATGCATGTTTTGCTAACTAGTTTCTTGTTTTGGCACGGAGTACGATGTAAGTTTTATGCTTTAGCATGTCGCATGCGTGTGAATGTTAACATGACAGTATGCCTGCCATGCGGCCTAAGTGCTTATGTGATAAACTGCTGAATTTGCTGCCTGGGTGGAGGTTGGATTACTTGAGTTGGGAAAACTCATTGAAATCCGCGTTTTAGCCTACTCGCGAGTAGCAATTTCAAACTGTTTTCCAAACAAGACGGATATGCAATGCTTATTTCCAAATTAGGCGATCTAGTCTATACTTGTTTGCTGTGCGCACAACATAGTAATTCTAGGCTAATAACCGGAATAAGAACGCATAAAGTTTTCAAAATTGGATATCACGGTTAGTAGAGGCCGGTCTTCGGACCGGGCGAAAGGGGGTGCTCATAGCTGACCTTCCCCGATCGTACCCAAGCTCTCGAGCCAAGATCACTTTGGTGATGACGGACACGTGGCCTTCGGCACCGAGTCAGGGTTTCCTAAATTTCCCATTTTAAAAATATTTAGGTAGCGACTCTGTAATCTGGCAAAGCAGTCCATGTTTGGCACTACTTTTCAAAAATCTGTTTTCTCAAACGATTTGCCAGAGTTGGACTCTTTGGTTCAGATTTAGAACCGCAACAAACAAAAATCGAGTCCGAACTGTAGCGAGGTCCCCGCGGGCGGTGTGTTACAGTTTCTGGCGACTCTGGCTGGGGATTTTTAGAGAGCTTGACTCGAACTCGTGATATCCTGTTTTGATTACACGTATGTGTTTCTTTGCATTGCATGTGCATTGGTGCGCCTAGGACACCGTGGTGGCCATCTGCTATTCCTGAGCGGTTTGCCGAAGGCTTGTCTTGTCAAGGCATGTCCATAAGGCTGACCGGTGCGGGCTCTGCCAGTATAGGAACACAAACCCGTTTTTACCGGGGCACCCCTTTTTTGACCATTCGAACTAGTGCATATTCGGAATCCATAGTGACCATTCCAAAACTAGGACAGGTTGCTTACCGATGTTAGGTTGTTTGAAACCGCTGTGTGCGTAGTGAAACCCTAGCTCCTGACAAAATAGGACAAGGAAACCCTACCCCAACATAGGGTGTATTGGCTCTCATTTACTTGCTATGTGCTTTTAGAGTGTATCTCTACAGGGAATGCATATACCAGTTTGCAAGTCTGGGTATCCGGCCTGCGGGCACCAGTATCAGTATTTTGAGAATCAGTTATATCTGCGGGTATCAGATTCAGATTTGGGGCAGTGATTTCGGGGAACAATGATCAGGAATAGAATACAGTCGTTCAGCTTTGCTCATACCCATTCCAGTGAAGTTGAGCTGAGATGCTGTATGTTTTCTCTTTTGCTAGGTAGTCTTGGAACTATAGCTTCAGAAAGCTCCAATATCCCCCGGGTGCATTGGACTCGTGTTGACAGACTTTGTCAGGTCAAAGACTCAGTTCAAGGGTAATCAGGGCCAGAGAGGGCCAGTCAGGCACAGACCACCAATACAACAGCTACCAGATCAGTGATCTTTGAGCGGTCGGGTTGAGATTTCCAAGCCTACTACAGACACATATATACCGGTTGCTCAGTCGAATCAGGACAATATGTCGAGTCTGTCGGAAGAAATGGTGCGGCCAACTCCAGGATAGTATGAAGCCATGCAGCAAGATGCTGTTCGTCAATCTGAATTCACCAAAGCAACAGGCTGTGGTCATAGCCCAACAGGCAGAGACAATTGCCAGGTTAGAGCAGCAAGCGGTGCATCTGCTTCGCATCAGGCTCCTCCCCCACCAAGGGTTCCGATACCAGGAGGAGACGCCAAATGTCCAAAATGTCCAAGAGGATACAGGCCTTCCAACGGGGCCAGCTCCGCCCCGATTCCACCACAACTATCCAAGGCGCCACGCCTATCAATGTACCGACTCTCCCTTTGAGTTTGAAGCGGACCCCACAGCGCTGAAGCTGAGTAAGTTGGAATAAAAAATGTTTAAGAAATCCCAAGGAGTCAAGTCCATCCCGACATCGAAGATGGATACACGGACACAGCTGTGACATTGCCGGACAGGTTCAAGATGCCTCACATCGACCGTTTGGACGGGTCGGGAGATCCCATGGTCCACTTGAGTTTGTTTTCAGATGTTCTGCGGCCCGATGGGCT
>JAPPVO010000036.1:130956210-131152887 GCA_030407325.1 Camellia japonica
TTTGAGGCCGCAGGTAATCTCATGATTACTGGCCGGTTACGTCCTTAACCCATGGGGGCGGGTTTGGGTCGTGACAACCACCCTCATATCGAGTCACACGAGGATCACACGATCAATCATCATGAAGTAACCGACTACAAAAGGTCCGCTGCATTGTGGCTAAACAAAATTAAAGACCCACCTTTTCCAAACAAAAACCACTCACCCATTTGGATTTATCAAACAACATAGAAGCATAGCGCATGCAAAATGTTGTCCACACAAAAGAGCCAATCAAAATTCAATTAACTCACCAGACATCTCCCAGTTCCAGCAATGGCAAATTCCACACCTCAATTCCCCATGGCAGTGTCCCCCTCACTCCACACCAGAAGAGGTCAGAGAACTGCTCTAAGCCGAATCACATGAATATGTACAGATCCTTAACCAAATAACGAAAAACCAAATATAGTAGACAGCAGAATCCATGGACTAACAAATTTAGGAATCCCACATTGAGACGCCCAAGAAAAAGAAGCACAGCCCATGCAAAATGTTGTCCACACAAAGAGCCAATCAAATTCAATTAACTCACCACACATCTCCCAGTTCTAGCAATGGCAAATTCCCCACCTCAATTCCCCATGGCAGTGTCCCTCTCACTCTACACTAGAAGAGGTCAGAGAACTACTCTAAGCCAAATCACATGAATATGTACAGATCATTAACCAAATAACAAAAGACTAAAGATAGTAAACAACAGAATCCATGGGCTAAACAACTTTAGTAACAAAAAACACCTGGTTGCAAAATATAAGGCCTACGAAATATATAAGCGTTGAAGTACATCATGGCCTATAACATCAGCACTTAAAACAAGCCGTGGCCGACTTAACAAAACAGCTCAGCCGATTTAAAACCAACAAAGTTTCCTACCATACAAACAGTGGGCCCACCCCGTGTGAAATCACAACAAAAAACTCATGCAACCAAACACAAGCCCATGCAGATCAACAATGAAAACAATGGGCCCAACCCATGTGACGAACCAAAAGCAATAATAAACAAGTGGGCCCAGCCACTACATATAGCCCACAAATCAATCCATATAATGGGGCTTAAAAAAGGCCCAGCACCAAAATATCTCATTGGTATAGCAAGCAGGCCCCACCCACTAAAACAAAGCACCGAATATATATAATATATATATATATAACTCACTAGTAGCAAAGCGTCACAGCCACCTGTAATACAACTCATCAGCATCAACATGTCATACATCAGAACCATACAGCATGATCCCCCACATACACCCATTTGGGAAGCTCTTAAAGCTAAATGCAATGTAAATTGGGCTAATCTCCAATGGCCTCATGTTCTAAGCTTTGTCACCAAAGAGACCAAGGGCAAATCATTGCGTTCTATAATCCTTAAGCTTACTTTACTTTGCTTTATTTACCAAATTTGGCTTGAAAGGAATAATAGAATCTTTAATAAGGAACACAAACCTGAAGAGGTGCTTACTAACTCAATTGTTCATATGATTAGAGGTAGACTTCTATCTATCACCAATTTGCCTAGATCTACAGGGGATAGCTGGTACATTGCTCAGTGGAATCTGCCCAACACAATCTTGAAGCCCCAATCTCCAAGAATGGGAGGGCTACTGAGTGGTGTGAGTTCACCATAAGAGGGTTGAGTGAAGGAGAGCAATTCAGAGCGTTTATCTAACTGTTTTTTACTTTGTGCAGTGGCAAATGGAGCTAAATACGTGGATCTTAGTGCTCTTGAGGAGAGCTTAGCTCATCAGAAGTCTAGAGTCCAATGGCTTGGTCTAGGAGACAAGAACAATAAGTTTTTCTTCAGATCCGTAAAGAGTAATATCAATAGAGGGAAAATTCTTAATGTTGAGATGGCTGATGGTAATATCTCTTCCAAGCCTGAGGAAATCCATGTTGCTTTTACAGAGTATTTTTCTAAACTCTTTGGTAGTCCTTCGCAGAATCAATATGGTGGTACCAATAGAGTTCAAAATCTGATCAAAACCAGAGTCACTCCTGATCAAGCCATTAAGTTGGCTAGTCCTGTTTCTGATAAGGAGATCAAGGATGTTTTTTGGTCCTTAAAAGCTAATAAGGCCCCTGGTCCTGATGGCTATTCAGCTAGTTTTTTTAGAAGTACTTGGAGTATTGTTGGTAAAGATGTCACCCAGGCTATAAGAGCCTTCTTTGAATCTGGGAAACTTCTTTCTGAAATCAACAACACTACAATTGCTCTCATCCCGAAATTCCTAATCTGGTGAAAGTTGGTGACTATAGACCTATCTCTTGCTGCAACACTATTTATAAGTGTATTGCTAGATTCTTGCTAACAGAATTAAAGAGGTCCTCCCTGACCTTATTGATCCTGTGCAATCTGCTTTTGTGCATGGTAGGAGAATTTCGGATAATATCTTTCTTTCACAAGAGATTATGAGGCTATCATAGAAGCTCTCCTGTTCCTAAATGTGCCATGAAAGTTGATATTATGAAGGCCTATGATACTGTTAATTGGAGTTTATTATAGATATCCTTAGTGCTATGGGTTTCCCCCACACTATGATCACCTGGATCAAAGCTTGTATGACTAGCCCATCATTTTCCATATGTATCAATGGTAGCCTTCATGGCTATTTTAAAGGGGCTAGAGGTCTTAGGCAAGGAGACCCTATGTCTCCTTATCTTTTTGTCTTAGCCATGGAGGTTTTGGCCAGAATTCTGGAAGAAAAATCTAAGCAACCTCTTTTTAAATTTCATTGGAGATGTGAGAAGACGAGAATTGTTAACCTATGCTTTGCTGATGATCTTATGATATTCAGTAAGGGCGATCCGAATACTGTTCAAATGATTATGGATGGCTTAAATGAGTTTAGTGTTCTTTCTGGCCTTACTCCTAATCCTAGCAAGAGTAACATCTATTTCTCTGGCTGTAATGAGGAGTTAAGGGCCAGTATCCTTCAAATTGCTACCTTCTCTGAGGGTGTGCTTCCTGTTAAATACCTTGGAGTCCCTCTCATTACCACTAAGCTGAGAGTATCTGATTGTAAACAGCTTGTTGATAGGATCACTAAGAGGATTAGTAGTTGGACTAATAAACTTCTTTCTATGCTGGGAGAGCAGCTCATCCAGACTATCTTATTTTCTATGCAAGTTTATTGGTCCTCTCTTTTATCTTACCTAAGAAAGTTGTGAAGGAGATTGA
This sequence comes from Camellia japonica, assembly GCA_030407325.1. NCBI lineage: Eukaryota > Viridiplantae > Streptophyta > Magnoliopsida > Ericales > Theaceae > Camellia > Camellia japonica. The sequence continues at coordinate 130,959,430 of JAPPVO010000036.1, forward strand.
GAGTCTCCTTAGAGCGTTCCTTTGGTCCGGTACTGATCTTAGAAAACATTGTGCGAAGATTGCTGGATAAAATCTGTGTCCCTAAGAAGAGGGTGGTTTGGGGTTTAAATCCATGGAGGTTTGGAACAAAGCTGCCATTGCTAAACATGTTTTGTTTCTCTTCTCTGTAGGGAACCAATCTACGTAGTGCCAGTGGGTTAAATCTTATCTTATTAAGGGCAGATGTTTCTGGAAACTAAAGACACCTAGTGACCCTTCTTGGGTCTGGAGGAAAATCCTTTCTCTTAGGCCTGTTATTTACCCTCTTATATATTGGTAATGGTCAGAATACTTTCCTATGGTATGATAACTACCCTCTTGGCCCTCTCTGGGAAAGATATGGTGACAGAATTATGTATGACTCTGGCTTAAATGGGGAGTCCAAGGTTAGTAAGGTCATTGTTGGGAGCTCTTGGCATTGGCCTTTTCCCAACTCCTGGGATCTCAGGGATTTAACTTCCCATACCCCCAACAATTATCTTCCTAACCCTTTGGAGGAGGATAGAGTTTTTTGGACCCTTAATCCTGATGGTCTTTTCACTGTTAAGTCTGTGTGGAATTTGTGGAGAGTTAAACGGGACTCGGTTCCTTGGTACAACTTGGTCTGGGGGCATGCTTCTATCCCCAAAGTTAGCTTCATTGTCTGGCTGGCTATCTATGGTAGGCTTAACACTAGGGATAGGCTCCAATGCTTTGGTATCTCTTCTAGTTCTGCATGTCCCTTTTGCCTTGACTTAGATGAAAGCCACCAACATCTTTTCTTTGAGTGCAACTTTACATCCAGAATTTGGCAAGCCATGCAAGTTAAATGCAATGTGAATTGGCAGCAGGTTGCTTGGCCTGAGATTGTTGTCTTTGTCAATAGAGAGAGTAAAGGGAAATCTGTGAAACCCACAATCACTAGACTCTCTTTCCTGTGTATATCACATTTGGCTTGAGAGGAACAACAGAATTTTTAAAGAATGCAAACCTATTGAGGTCATCCTTAAAACTATTGTACTCATGGTGAGAAATAGAATGCTATCTGTTAGCAACTCTCCTATTGCAACAGGTGATGACTGGTTCCTTGCTCAATGGAACCTTCCCAAATCTATTCTGAAGCCCCATTCTAACAATGGGAGGGCTGCTGAGTGATGTGAGTTCAGTATATTGTGAGTTGAGTGACTGTGAGCTAGAAAATGAGTGTCTTTCTAATTAGCTGTTTCATGTGTAGGTGCATTTATATGAAGATCAATATTATTTGTGGGTTGAGTGTGGTGAGATATATAGTCACAATTTCATTGGAACTCTGTGGGTTGAGTGACATAAGGACCTATATATTTTCTACGCTTACCATTATATATATTGTATCTTTTTTATGTGCAGGTTAAGGAAGCTTTATTTGAGTGTGGTGAGATCCTATATAGTGGGTTGAGTGGAGTGAGATACAAAATTGAGTGGGTATTACATACTATCTTGGGTACTGATGCTCTTGGTTTTGTCTTGGTGGTGCTTATCTGGCAGGTCATTCTACTATGTTTAGATTGCACTATCCAGCTATGTACTATTGGGGATCATTATCTAGAGCTGCTGTGGGTAATTTCTAAAGTTTCAAGTGTGAGGCATGGGACGAAGAGGCTTTCAACTATGGCATGTTATCTCCAGCTGCAGTTGAAGTCTACGAACCTGTCAAAAAGAAATGGGTCTTTGGGAGTGGCTGCTTCATGCGCCGTCCGAAATCTACAAGATAGTTCACAAGCTGGTTGTTATTTATATTTATTTCATACATATGTCTATATTTGTTTGCCTACTCTAGTGGGATGTACTAGAGATGTTATTTTGCTGTCATGTGTTTACTTGGGTGTACACTGTGTCTGCTGGTCATCTACACCAGTGCTTTTGGCGTTTTCATTGGGGTGGTTGCCTCACGCAATTTCTGAAACAGGGCTAGATATTACTTGGATGGAACAGTTTATTGCTGTCGTTTTGTTAATTGTTTCTTGGAATAGTTTGTGTGCGGGTCTCAGTTTGTTGGTCTTGGACCTCTCTTTTGGTTGTATTCTATTAATGGTCTGGTTTTCTTGCTTTTTCATTCTCTATTTCATTAATAGTCCATGAACATTAGCTTTTGTTCTAGTTCTCAGTTATTTCGGTTTTATATATCTGTCTGGGTTTGCCCCTTGTAATCCTGTATATTTTGCTATTTTATTTATGTCTTATTCACCCAAAAAAAAAAGTGGAGCTAAATAGAGGGGATTAGGTTGGGAGCTTCTCTCTCTAGAATCTAGAGAGAGAAAGCTTCCTCTGTTGTTACCTATGGAGTTTTGAGGTTTCCTTGTCAGATTCTTTGTCTGGTTTGGATGGTTCTGTGTTGTTGCTGAATCTGGTATTATTTTTGTCTAGATTTAGGTGTGTTTGAAGGTTTTTTTTAAATTTTTTTTTTTTGGTTCGTTGCTGTCGTGGATGTGGAGCTTAATCTTCTGGTCTTGGGGGTTCCGGTGTTGTTTCCCCTCACTCCAGTTCAAAGGTACCACTGCTACTGTGTGAAGTGTCCTGCAGGTCTAGACAAATGCCTCGGATTTGTCCATCTGTTTCAGAGCTGATGTTATACCCTTGTGAGGTGGGTTTGTTATTCTTCCTGCGTGATGTGAAGAATGGACATTGACTCACCTATAGCGATGGTCTGGCTCTACTCTGGCGATGGTTTGTTTCGCTGGCGTGTTTTGGTTGCGGATGTGATGGTTTGCTCAGATGGTGAGCTTGTTGATGACAAGTATTGTTCGCCCAAAGGTTACTAGTCTTCTGGTGATCTTGGGTAGTGTTTCTCCGTAGTTGATCTGGTTTTTTCCGGTTACGGTGTCTCCGGTTATAGTGTCACAAGTCTGGTTTTTTCTGATGAAGCTTGAAGATGGTGTTTCAAGTTGAAGTTTACTGCTGACGCGAGTGTTCGGGGGTCTTTGAGAAGATGGTCTATATTGTGGAGTATATATATATATATATATTATATATACATGTGGGTTTGTTCATGAGGATTATTGCCTTCATCTGTGTCGTTGCATGGTTTTGTCATGGGTCTTAGTCGGAGAAGGTTTCTGTTTGGTGCCACTTCGTCATTTGTTTGCCATGGCTGTGTGCTTCGAGAATGGTGAGCGTGTTTCCACGTGTGATCTAGCGCGTTGGGTTGGGTGTAGAAGGTATCGTGTAAATGGATTGTCAAGCAGTGCAGCAGGTGGCGTGTATGAATTTGAAACGAATTTCAAAAAACAAGGGGCTGGTTTTGGTTTTGAATTTTATATTGTTTACTTTTGCTTAGCTTTTTTTTGGGTGGGTAACTTTTGCTTAGCTTCATTATAGAAGAATGATGAAGGCACGTGATTGTTTGGGCTGGTGGACAAGTTGGTTTTGTCTTGTTTTGATACATGTTACCGCCGGTTTTGTAGGGCCCACGGTTTCCTCAATACCAAAAGCGGTTTGTGCATATGAGGTGGTGCAGTATTTGGCGCCTGTTGCTAAAAGTGATTTCAAATTTGCTAGAGTGAAGTATCTTGGGATCATGGGCCCACGTTTTTTGTGGCCCATTTTATTATTCTCAGCAGATTGGGCTATGCGTTATTGGGTTTGTTTAAATGGGTTTTTTGTGCTCATTTATTTCTGTTCAGCCACATTGCAACAGTTTTACCACTTATAGTTGATTTTTTCATTTTGATTGATCGTGTGATCCTCATGTCACTCGATACGAGGTGAGTTTTGAGCCATCTCCGCCAAGAGTGATTGAGGAGGTCACTACTATGGGGAATAGTGGTTCGATGACTTGCTAAGTTAGAGACTGGGAGATGAGCGGGAGGATAGCTATCGGTTTATGGTTGTTTCTTGTCTTCATGTGACCCATTCTAATTGATTGTATTGCCACACCTGACATAGAGTGAAGGGCACACGGCCGTGGGGTTTGAGGCTCGTGATCTACCAAGGAAGGGACTGGGGGATGTGATGCTTGATCTTATGCGATTTTTGACTATGTATTGGGTTGTTACTGTGGGGCTATTGTGTTTTCGCTACAACTCCCAAGACCGTTTATTATGGTTACTGCTCGTGCTAAAAAAAACCTTTTAGACTTGAGAGTTGAATAATTAGGTTATTTAGAAAAGCTTAAATGAGGTGCCTAAGTTAAACTAATATCGTTAAGTCACAATTACTTTGAAAATTCCCTTTCTTAGAGGCTAAACAAGGTTAGTTTGAGTTAAACTTGGCCACTTAAAAAGTTTCTGGGGAAGAAAGCAGAGCCTTTCTCTCTCTAGAGAGAGAAAGCTCCCCCCGGAGGTAGTTAATGGTGGTGATGCTCTGGTGCAGTTCAGGCCAGTTGTTTAGCTCCTCTACCCATTAACTTATGGGTGAGTGAGTTTTGTTTATGTTCTGTAAATCTCCGACAGAGAAGTGGAGTGGTTTGCTCTCCATCTTTGTGTCAATGGAGGTTTTAGTATAGATTCACTGGGTTCTTGTTTGTTTCAGTCTGACCATGTTCTTCATGGTTGGTCATGGGTTCTTGGTTGTCTCACAGCTCGGTTTGATCTCTTGGATTCATAGCTCGGGTGTCCAATATCCATGTGCGGGGGAAATGGTTCAGTTTCTGCTCTGGATCGTGACTCTATTTCATGGTATGTTGTTTCTCTGGCCATTTCTTTGAGGTTGGAACCGGGACAGGGAGAGAGAGAGACAGAGACTAGGTTCGGTACTCTAGTGTCTGAAGTCTTGAAAGCTTGGTGGTCCCAGGTGATGTATTCTTGTAGACACCCCATTTTTGACCGTCCTCAAGACTTGGACGTCACCGTTGGAACACTCGGTGATCATCCATGTTCGTGTTCGTTTGGAGTTCCGGAGTTCTCGGGCTACGCGCCTGCCTCAGGACCTCGAACTCGACCGTTTGTGTCTGGTTTTTGCACCAAACACTTGTGTTTTGCCTGGAAGGCCAGGGAGGATGCCTTGGGAGACATCCCCACACACCACCGGCAGTGGCTAGAGGCCACCGGCTGGTTGGTGTTGCCACCGGCACTATATTGTGCCGGTCGGCACCGGTCGGCAGTCAATTTTGTCAAATGAACAATTTGCCCTGCGACTACTGTTCAGTTGCTTTATGAGATATTTTGAGGCAGCTGACTCGCATTTGTTTCCCCTCCATTACACGTGTATGGAGGATGAGCCCTTGTTTTGCTTAGCTTGTAAGCTTTGATCCTATAAGAGAAGACTCTCTTCTCTTTGGCTCAAGGGTTAGAAAATTTGAGAGTTAGAAAGAAAATACTCAGAGAGAGCTCTGGTTTTAGGTTAGGTTTGTTATCTATCCTACATCTATCTCTCTTCTCCCTTAAGCTTAGTGTGTGTTTTTTGTCTTACTATTGCACACAACACCTAGTGCTTCACCTTCCTTTGGCTACTGAGGTTCCAAGGGCTGCTTGTTCTTGCTATTTTGGCTGGATTGAAGCTCAAGGAGGCAACAACATCAACATTTGTGAAGGTGGTCAACAAGGGTAAGAAAACTAGCCTTTTTATTCCCCATTTTTGCATCCTATTTCTACCTATCTTAGAGCTGTTTTTGTGTTTAGTTGTATAACATAAAGTCTATTTTTAGGCCCTCTTGATAGTTTATTAAGAGGTTTTGTGCTTTGGGAAAGTTTGACACCCTTTATAGGCCTTGTAAGGCCCTGTTTTGTGCCATTTGGTGAGTTTTCGAGACTTTTGGTGGGCCTATTCACCACTGAAATCTTGAGGGATTTCAGTGGTGGGGAAATGGTGCCTTGAAGTCTCCAAAAGGGGGGGGGTGGCCACCCCCTCTCCTTGTTGTCCTTGAAAGGGACCATTTTTGGTCTCTTAAGGAAGCTTGTTCAAGTGTGTTGATCATATCTAGGCTGCATTCATGCTTATTATGCCCTAATATGACATTGATAAGTGTTGTTTTTAGTATTTCTTGCATGTTTGCATAGATGCTTGTATATGCCTTCTTGGTGCCTTACATGCCTATGGTTGTTAACCCTAGTTCAACATGGATTTAGACTTAGACGTATGAATTTTTGTGCTATTTTTGCCATGCTTTGCTCTGATCCATATTGTTTGGATCGATTTTGGCATGCTTAGTATAGCTCCTTTGCATTTGTGGCTTGTTAAGCTTGTTGGCCTCAAGTTTGTGAATGTATAGCATGTGTTGCTTGCATCATTTTGGTGGTTTAGAATCACCTAACATGTAATTTCAGTCTCTTTGGTGTGCTTGTATGCTTGCCTTGGTGGCCTCTTCATTGCTTTGAAAGCATGTGTTGTATGCCTTATGTTTTGAGCATTAATGCATGCCTTCGAATTCAAGTCACTTAGATGCCATCTAGGTGGAATTTTGGACTTAGTTTCATGTGTTAAAACTCTGATTTTAGTTGCTTAAGTATTGCCATGTTTAGGCTTGTCAAGTGTAGTTCAATACCCGAGTTGCTTGTTCATGCCTAAGTGTTGGATTATGTATGCTCGCACGTGTGCATGTTTTGCATATATCTTAGTCTTCACTTCTATGGCATTTGGCCACTGATTTTAGGCCTACTTAGAGTTGCCTAACCCATGTGTAAGTCCATCCTCTTGTTGCTTGCCTATGCTTCTTGAGTGTTGTAATGCATTGGTAAATGGGTGCATGTTAGGACTAACATGATTGAATGAAGTCACATGCTTGTTTGTATGCTTGGACACCCACATTACACCTTGTATACTTGATGGTTGGCATTGGTGTTTCATGCCTTGTATATTTGTTAGCTTGTATGCTCCTTTGCATTAGCATGATTGCATACTAGTTGACATGCTTAGGGTTGCATTGCATTGACATGCATGCTCTACCTCTTGATCAAGTCATGATGGAGGTAGAAGCCCCTTTGATTTGTTTGATTGGTTTGCATGCATTTGAAATTTAAGTTGCACATTTGATCCTTTGGGCCATCATGCATGGGAATGCGTGATTGGTGGTCCGAGAATCGAGGCACATCTTCCTTTGAATCATTAGTATGATAAGGAGTGTGTTTAGTGCATACATGCCTTGAATTGCATTGCCATGCAAGTTGTTGCCCTCTGCTGCTGTGAGTTGCAGGTTCTGCAGACATTCAGTGCCGACCGGCAGTATTTAGTGCCGACCGGCAGTATATTTGCAGCCGATGGATCAATTTAGTGCCGATGAGCTCAATCCACTGCCGGTGGGAGTTTTGTGCAGCCGGTAGTGGTCTCCAGTACCTAAGGAAGTATTCCTAAGACTTTGGCAGTCTTCAGAGAAGGAAAGCAGGGAAAACAGAGGCAAGCTAGGCATGGCAGTGCAATTCCGAGCGGAACCCGAGTGCGCATGCATTGAGCCCTCGCCCGAGGCGGTTTACTGTTTTCCTTAGATAATTAATTTGTTAATTTAATTAATCTGTAATATTTTAATTAGCTTGCGTAGTTAATTATTTGTATTATTCTTTCGGTCCCTCCGGGCGAGGGCAAATTTGTAATAAGTGTGGGTGAGTGGTTTGTATGTCTTCCAACCCCCACTTCTTTCTTCCCTTTTATTTACCTGCTTATGATGGTAGATTAGGGCACGTCTATTTTAGCATACCTTATGCAATGCATGCGTGCATCCATGCATTTGTTAAACATGCACCGGGCTCGGTACATCATACAAACTGCATCGTACTTTCAATTCCAAATTGAATACGTGATAGTTGTAGCATTTCACATGCCATGTCTAGGGTTAGCCGAGCCTACCTAGATTACACTTGCATGTGTTGCATTAGACTTTCATGATGCTAGGTCATGCATGTTTCTAACTAGTTCTGTTTTGGCACGGAGTACGATGTAAGTATTTTACGCTTTAGCATATCGCATGCGTGTGAATGTTAACATGACAGTATGCTTGCCATGCGGCTAAATGCTTATGTGAGATAAACTGTTTGAATGCCTGTGGGTGGAGGTTGGATTGCTTGAGTTGGAAAACTCATTGAAATCCGTATTTTAGCCTACTTGCGAGTAGCAAAACCAAACGTTTTCAAAACAACGGATATGCAATGTTTATTTCCAAATTAGGCAATCTAGTCTATACTTGTTTGCTGTGCGCATAACATAGTAATTCTAGGCTAATAATTGGAATAAGAGCATGTAATGTTTTCAAAATCGGATATCACGGTTAGTAGAGGCCGGTCTTCGGACCGGGCGAAAGGGGGTGCTCATAGCTGACCTTCCCCGATCGTACCCAAGCTCCCGAGCCAAGACATTTGGTGATGACGGACACGTGGCCTTCGGCACCGAGTCAGGGTTTCCTAAATTTCCCATTTTAAAAATATTTAGGTGGCGACTCTGTAATCTGGCAAAGCAGTCCATGTTTGGCACTACTTTTCAAAAATCTGTTTTTCTTCAAAACGATTTGCCAGAGTTGGACTCTTTGGTTCAGATTTAGAACCGCAACACAACAAAACAGGGAGTCCGAACTGTAGAGTGACCCGGGCGTCTACAGTTTCTGGCGACTCTGCTGGGGATTTTAGAGAGCTTGACTCGAACTCGTGATATCCTGTTTTGACTACACTTATGTGTTTTTTGCATTGCATGCATTGGTGCGCCTAGGACACCGTGTTGGCCATCTGCTATTCCTGAGCGGTTTGCCGGAGGCTTGTCTTGTCAAGGCATGACCATAAGGCTGACCGGTTGCGGGCTCTGCCAGTATGGGAACACAAACCCCGGTTTTACCGGGGCACCCTTTTCGACCATTCGACCTAGTGCATATTCGGATCCATAGTGACCATTCCAAACTAGGACAGGTTGCTTACCCGATATAGGTTGTTTGAAACCGCTGTGTGCGTAGTGAAACCCTAGCTCCTGACAAAATAGGACAGGGAAACCTACCCCAACATAGGGGTGTATTGGCTCTCTTTACCTGTTATGTGCTTTTAGAGTGTATCTCTGCAGGGAACGCATATATCAGTTTGCAAGTTTGGGTATCCGGCCTGAGGGCACCAGTATCAGTTGTTGAGAATCAGTTGTGTCTGCGGGTATCAGTTCAGCTTTGAATAGTGATTCTGGGGAACAGTGATCAGTAGTAGAGTACAGTTGTCCGGCTACATCCGTGCTTGATCTGTCTGGGGCTGAAATACTGCTTGTTTTCCGTTTCAGTTCAGAGATTCAGAGAGCTATCCAGAACAGTTAGTGTCTTCTCCTTGCTGCGGCAGGACTTAGCATGACGCAGAATTCAGAAGAAATCGTGGTCATGACGGCCGCGTTGGATCAAGGAATCACCCTACATGATGAGACTACCGTTGACATGCCGCATCCGCCCAGATCGCCGGCCGCGCACCCAGTTTGGGCCCCTCAGCTATATCAGGCTCGCGAGCCCACTACATTTGAACTAATGGGGATGATAGGTGATCTTCAAAGATCCGTGACGGATCTCGCCTATGGAATGTCAGTTTCGCCGCCAGCCGCACCATATCGGAGGCTTTGTACCCCAGGAGCCCCCGCTACTGGGCGAATTGTATTGAACTCAGCCAACCGGAGATGACCTCCAGTTATGGCAACGACGCATCAAACCAAGTTCTAAATCATCAGGCCGAGGCCAGAGATAAAGGCAAGATGAAGACAGATGCCGACCCTATCGAACAACTGCTGTGGGCAGTAGAGGCTTTGAAAGCCAGGGGGATGAACAAGCAACAGATATCTGCAGTTGTGACAAAAGCTGTGGAGGGTGCTTTCCCCACTCCGCCTGAGGGCAGTTCCAGTCAATCAGAGAATCGGGATAGGCCCCGTCATGCCAAAACAGTTCTTCCCGCTCCCAACCTTGCATCCGGGAAGGATCAGAAATCCAAGGCCGCTCCCGCCGATCCGTTCGCTAGTGCATCTAGCAAGAGTGCTCAGGCCCCGAAGTATCTGCCCCGAGGGCACAGGGTCTTCCACCCTCTCTACATGCCTCTGTCTAGGGCACTTTTGATTTTGGCCAAAAAGGGGCATCTCAAACCCTTGGAGCCCCGACCCCTACCGAAGAATCTCCCTGCCGCACATGATGCTTCCCTGTACTGTGCGTACCATCAGCAGACAGGCCATGCCACTGACAATTGTTTTCGCCTCCGTCACGAGGTGCAGGATCTGATTGACAACGAGGTTATCCTCCCACCCACCTCGGCCAAGTCAGTCACTACAGAGTTCTTGGATTTTGAGGACACAGATACTGCGAGTATGTAATCAGAAGGTGAACCGCCTGTGGGCAATGCTTGGCGCATTTTTGGATGTGCGTTTGGCACGCATTTTTGGGCACCTATTAATTTTGTAAATTCTGACTTGGGTGTCGAGTCAGTCTTCTGTTTTGTCTTGAGCCTGTCTCATTGTTTTGAGACATTCCTTTTGCTTAAGGGTCTGTCTAATTGTAATGAGTCAGTCCCTCTTGTATAGAATACCATGGTGATTTCGGGGTTGTTGCCTCAAACACCGTTTTCTTATAAACAGTTGTTTTTGCTTTTTGAGTCTGTTTCTGTCAGGGAGCCAGTTATGCCAACAAATCTGAATGAAACAGCCGTGGCTATCATGTGCCGTATTTGTTGCTATTTGAGTAGCCGTGCCAGAGGGTGTGAATGGAACGACAGTACGTACCGCCTGCTCTCTTGTGCCTTGAACATCGTTATAATGACCTAAGCTTTTCATAAAACCCTTTTCAACACTGCGGTGATGAAAACGAAGAGGAAGTAATTCCTCGGGTTTTGTAAAATTTTGATCATTTTGAGAAAAGAACGCATGCTAAGCTTTTCATGAATGAAATCATGCTTGTCGGCGTGAGTACTGAGAAGGACCCTGGCCTGATCCAGACTGGTTCCACACTATCTTCAGCACGAGCGATTTGTCGCTTTCTTAAAAACTTTCAAAAACAAAATATTTTGCGCAGTCTCGCGAAGACTTGTGTGGAATCGCTCTTGAGATTGTGTAGCCCAGGATCGCTCTCGCCTCAAGATTCGATTTATCTGTTGCAACTGGAATCCGTTCCATTCAACAGTGCCATGAAACGCCTGTGGGCCCATTTTGAAGCAGCCCTCGAGCAAGAGGCCTCAAAGTCAGATCAGGGAGATCAGATCCCACCAAGCAAAGCTCGAGAAGCAACCGTGATGGATTCCTTCAAATCAACCCAACAGTTCCCCGGATACAGAGGGCTTCATCTCAAAACCATTTGGCATGGGCTTGCTACACTTTTACCCTTTGAGAGGCTCGCTGGGCCGAAAACCCAGAAGGGCGGCCAGGCAAAAGTTAGAGCAAAGAAAAGAAAAAAAAAAAGAAAAAATACAAAAAGACAAAAAAAAGAAAGAGAAAAATACAAAAAAAGAAAGCAAAAAAAAAAAAGAAGAAAAGAAGAAAAAGAAAAAAACATAGCTCGCAAGGTCGAAAACCCGCATTGGGCGCCTTGGCAAAAGTTAGAGCCTAAACAGTGAAGGTTAAAATACCCGAGTGTACCTTAACCGGAACTACGTAAGGCTTGATTCCCATGTTTGGGATACGTAGGCAACTTCATCTTGAAGTCCAGCCCCCAACGCTTCCATAGCGTCTCAGTCCATGTCATGGTTTTGATCACTTTGCCTCCTCCGAATCCAGTCTCAATTACAGCAACCGGAACTACGTGATTAACTTCCTCTTGAAGTCCAACCACCAACACCTTCCAGGTGACTGTGTCCATATATTGATTCAAACCGTCTTCGTCTCCTCCGCGTCGAGGGTCCGATCGTCGTCAACAAGGACTGGCTTACAATGTGCCGCGGCATCATCCAAACAAGGGGCAACTTTCCGTTGCCATACAGTGCCAAAGTTGCCCTGAGTTACCGTCCAAACTAGGGGCAACTTTCCGTTGCCTTATCCCCCTTTAAGCCAGGGGCAATTTTCCATTGCCTCCGATCCGAGGTTGCATATCTCGAGGGTAAGTTCCGCGCTCGTTGAGCGTTGACTGTTTGCAAAAATAGTTTTTGAAAATTTTCACTGAGTTGACTTATTTTCTCGAAAACTATTTCATTTTTCAAAATTGGACCATGTTTGGACCCAAAGGAGAATTTTCAGTGCTCACAGCCTGATTCGCATGATTTTCAAATCAAAATCGAATAAGTGTGTTAATCTGACGTTCATTTTGATCAAAACTGTTTTAGAAAGAAAACAAAAAATGGTCAAAATGACGAACTAGGGGCACAGTTGAGTCAGGTCTCCTGTCTTTCCCCCGTCAACATACTCGCCAGAAGGGCACCCTATTCACCAGAAGAAATAGCCGTGAGCTAACAGTGTTGGGCGTGAACCCACAACCTCTCGTTTACCTATCAACCACCCTGGGGAGGGATGAAAAATGAGAGAATAAAGAATAGAGAGGTGTAAGTGAGAGAAAAGTAAGAAAGGGTTTTGAGAGAAAAACCGAGCCTGAGGGCCGAGTGATGTGAGTATCACAAATCAGAAAGGGTGGGAAATACCCGGGAATGGCTCCTCGAGATCAGGTTCTTTTGTAAACATGTCCGTGTGTCGTGTCTTTTGATTTGTCGGCTCATTTGCTTTGAGTCTTTTCCGAGTGTCTCGTTGTGTTTAGGTCGTGTGCCTTTTGTTTCTCTGTTTGAGTCTGTCTCGCTGTGTTCTGTGTAGGCTCGATACCCCGGTTGAAACCCTTTTCCAAAGAAATCGTTTGTGCTCAGGATGCTGTGCCATTCTCTACATTCGTGCGAAGCAAGAGAAGAAAAGGAAATTTGGGACATCCGAGTGTGTTTCAACTTCAACCGTTTCAGTTTGTGATCCGTCTTGTCAGATTGGGTTATTTGTTCAGGGTTTGCTGTGTGCAGAATGACCGAGAGCTGTGTTATGGGCTGTATGCAGATCAATCCCCAGTAGAGTATGGGCTGTATTTAGTTCAGTGGTTTGTATGAGTTGTTTGCTGTTAGTTGGTTGGTTATCCGATATACATGCAATGCTCAATTTTCAGACAACAGATCAATATCATTTACATTTGAGGTGTAATATGATGCAATGCAGTGCAGGGTATGAAATATACACAGTAAACACTTTTTCAGACAAAAAGTTTGTTTCATTTCATATCATCTTTTCAAGTACATAAGTTTTGGAAACAAAATCTGCCTGCGGCAGTACAAAATACTCTATCTACCAACAAAAGAGAAAAGTATAAGAAAAGAAATAAAAAAACAGCAAAAGTCTGGGTCATCAGCATCATCAATGGCCTCGCGCCGAAGGATCTGTCCTCGCCCTCTTCCTGGGCAGAAGTCCAGGAGCATCACCAGAAGTGTCACTGTCTGAGCCCGAGCCCGAGCTGCCCCCGGCCTCCTCCTCGGATGACTCCGCCTCCTCCTCAGACTCGTCATCTGGACTGGAGCCCGCGAGCTACTCCCGACATGAACGCGCCCCCTCTGGTGAGGATATGCTCTGCCATCCCGAGTAGAAATGGGAGGTCCAGCTGGAGCGCCACCCACCGGGGAATCTGGAAGGGAGGCTGAAAAAGCATGAAAGACAAATGCATCAGTATATTGAGCAGTGAATTAGTGCAGAATGCAGTGTATGAGTACAGTGTATGTGAATGCCGTGAGCAGCAAATCAGTGCAGAATGCAGTGTATGAGTATAGTGTATGTGAATGCCGTGAGCAGTAAATCAGTGCAGAATGCAGTGTATGAGTACAGTGTATGTGAATGCCGTGAGCAGTGAATCAGTGCAGAATGCAGTGTATGAGTACAGTGTATGTGAATGCCGTGAGCAGTAATCAGTGCAGAATGCAGTGTATGAGTACAGTGTATCAAATGCCGTGAACAGTTTATCAGATTTGTGTTTGCATCAGATTATGTAAAGCAGTTTGTGTGGTTGAGGCCGTGGTCAGAAGACATACCGGAATGCTGTAAGGCCAGGAGTCGAAGTCCGCTGCAGCATCCCCATCATGGAGGCATTCATCTCCAATGACTGCCGGGTGTACTCAGAAGACGCCTGCAAGGGAATCAGATGCATCAATATTCTGTGGAATATCAAATAAACTACAATGAAATAACTGTACAGAAATGCAGTAACACATACCGGAGGCAAGTCGGGATACCGACAAACTCGTGATCAGCCGGCGGAGGGCGAAGGGAATCTGATAGGTCGCCCCATCCGACCCCCGGAAAGATAGTGAAGCGGGCAGAGCGGGCCAACTGGCCTCCCGTCCCTCTGACTCCGCCCCTGCCGCGAACTCGAGCCCTCCTCGGCGCTCCTCCTCCTACTCCTGCTCCGGCCGCCGGCGCCGCAGGTCTCTCTCTCTCAGCTCGGCGACCACCACTCAGCGGCCGCATGATGAAGGTCCGGACGTACTCTGAGTAATCGCCCTCGCCTCTGAAGCCGTCCGCCTCCCAACCGATGGTGTAGTCCGCCATCTGCTCAGCGGTGAAACGCTCGGTGTCCCTCATATGCTCAGGAGGATGCACCGGGACTATCTGCTCAGGTAACCCTAAGGTCTGACGCAAGAAGCGCTCGCCTAGGTACCAAGCCCGACAGACCGGGCCCTCCAGCAAAATCCGGTAACGCGAGGTCTCAACGGCGCCGGCAAACCGATCCCGCACCATCGCTGGCAGAGGAGCCCACGGCTGCCAGGTGATCTGAAATTGAAATACAGTTTGTTATCTACTGGTATTGCAAATATACAGTGGAAAAGTGAAGCTTAAATAAACTGCAAGTAAAACATACCTCGGCAGGAGTAATGGTGTCGAAGTAGCGACGAAAGAAGCTGAAAGTCTCTCGCGGCCTCCGGGCGCATCTCCCGTCATAGCGGCGTGAGAAGGGAATGACTAGAGGAGTCTCCGTCTCCGGCACTGGCTCCAGCCTGGGAAAGTAGGCGTAAACCCATAACTGCAAGACAGATGTCGGAACATTTATCAGATAAAGCAGAATACAGAATAGAGCAGAAATAATAAAGCCGTGTGTTGTGCAGTGTATTGAGCAGAGTATACCGTGTGAACAGTGTACAGTAGAGTATGTGTGTGCCGTGTGTACAGTATACAGCAAGTGTAAAGCAGACTACAGTGGTGCAGTGTGCAGAGTACAGAAAGTACAGAACAGAAATGTAAAGCAGAGGAGAAGGCGTACCTCCCAAGCTCGCCAGTAGCCTCCGAGCAACTGCCCGCTGCCACGGGAGACTGAGCTCATGTACCCGTAAAGTGGCCAGAGCCGCACCACCCCAATCAAAACGCAAGATGTCTCGGACGTCCACCAGTGCGCTGAGTAGGCAGAGAGGCACGGTGTTCGCCCGGTCGGCGAAGAGGGTCGTCCCTAGCAAAAACATCAAAAAGCCGCGTGCGTACTGCTCTACAGCCGCCTCGGTCATCGGAGCCGTCGCCACCAACGCAGGCTGCACTCTGAACTGCACCTCGAACCAGGAGTAGCGGACAAAGCCTGGACGAGCAAGAGGTGGCGCCTCGCCAAGCAAGTAGATCTGAGCGGCGGTCCACTCGTCCATGTCGGTGTCGAAGGGGATCGGATCACCCCCTACCCCGATGCCGGTGAGCACCGAGAAGTCGTAGGGAGTCATCGTCATGTCTCCCGCCCGGATAGGTGGAACGAGTCGGTGGTGTCCCACCACCTCTCTGCCAGGGCAGCTAGAAGAGGCCTGCAGGCAGTAAGCCGGGTCAGACCCCTGCAAAAGGAACCGAAGCCCGCATCGTCCACAATGCATCGAACCGCCTCGAGAAGCTCCAAGTACCAATCTCGAGCCGCGACATTCCCATACCCGCGGATGGCATGGGAATCTCCCTGTTTTCAAACAAATAGTTGCAAAGCAATATGAGATGTACAGTTCTGAGGAAACATGTTAAAGTTGATGCAAATTTAGCACGTGTGCACATTCTTCAGATCCAAGCAGATATCAGGTTTCAGTGTACTACGGTGGACTACGGCCTGTGATGTGTCAGTATGTTTGCGAGAGTCAGCATACAGATATAGTGCATGTGTGCACATTCTATCAGATTCAAACAGATACCGGGTGTCGGTGTGCTTACAGTGAACTACAACGTGTGATGCGTCAGCATGTTTGAGTGGTGCAAGTTTATCAGATTCAAACAGATACCGGGTGTCGGTGTGCTTACAGTGAACTACAACGTATGATGCGTCAGCGTGTTGTGTGTGGTTCAGTTTAAATACAGCATACAATATGTTTTCAGATTCAAATAAGTGCCGGGTGTCGGTAAGTTTGCAGTGAAGTACGGTGTGTGCCGTGTGTTTGGGTGATTGAGACTAGTGCAGTGTGTGCATGTGTCCGTCTTAAACAGATGTCAGTTATACACATGATTGCAATTGACTACAGTGAACAGTATATCAGAACCAAGCAGTTAAAGAACGGAAACAACTTTGACAGTTAACAGTTCTACATTGCAGAAAATAAAACAGGGAAGAGTGTTACCTCGGAAGCACCGAAGGATAGGTGAGAGGTCGGCTCGCGCAGGAGGAGCTCCGGGTCCAGCGCTCGGTCAAAGCCGCGGAAATGGCGAAGACCATCCGGAGGTACATGATCGCCGCCGATAGGTCGCCGGATCGAAGGGGCGCTCGCTCAGCGGGAGGAGCTCGACCCCGGGATCCATCTCGTGATCCGGGGGAGTCCCGACGTGTGGAACATCGTCAGCCATGGCAATGGTAGTGAGAAAATGGCCGGAAAGCCGGAATGTGAAAAGTCAACCGAAAAGGTCAACCCCGAGCGAGCCGAAAATGCCGGAAAGGTCGGAAGATGGAAAGGCACGGAAATGAAGAGGAAATCGAGAGGAACAAGTCCCGAAAAAGTGGAAATAGCAAAGGACGCTCCGAAACGAATTTCAATCGGTGGAAAATGTCCGAAACGCGAAGAAATCGCGAATCGACGACGAAACGGGCTTAGAACGCGAAGAAACGAGAGAAAAGGGGAAGAAAGAGACTCTAGAGAGAGAGGGAGAAAGTTTTTCGGCGGACAAGAAGTGAGAGAAAATAGGGTTTAAGAGCCCTATTTTATAAAACCCGAGGCAAATTGTCAAAACTGCCCCCGATCAGCAATTTTTGGCCGGTCGGCACTATTTTGTGCCGGTGGAGTTATTTTGCAGCCGGTGGCTCCCTCTCCCAGCCAGTGGTGTTCCCACAGCCTTTTTTAGGCTACATGAGCAGTTTTGGGTCTTCATAGCTCAGGAAAATGCAAGAAAGTGCATCCCCGATGCTCAACCGGTCTCCGTTTTGACCTCGGACCGTGTCTTCTGTGCGTGGCACTCAATTCAAGCAAAGATTGTATCCTTTTGTATCCTTTTGTCTTTTACAAGATTCAAAAGTTGCCCCGTGTGCGTTGCATACATTCACACACTGATCGGTGCGTTGCATTGCACTGTCATGCATTATCATGCATTTTATTACAAGCGTTTTCACGCGTTGTCATGTACCTCAATACATACATTGCCTTGCACATCATGCCTTGATTTACGTTTCGTGCGGCATGCGTGTCACACTCGCATTGTTCTGCATCTCCTTTGAGGCATGCGTACCTCATTGCACTCCATTTTCCATTCTTACAAGGCACGCGTGTCTCATTCGTCTCATTTGCCCCATTTGCATTGGCATGCGTGTCCCATGTGCGTTGCCTCGCACTTCCCCCCTCTCTCGCGTGTACTACGCTGAGAGACTTCTTTTTGTTTTTTCCTCTCTTGCGTGTACTACGCTGAGAGACTCTTTGTTTTTCCTCTCTCGCGTGTACTACGCTGAGAGGCTTTTTGTTTTTCCTCTCTCGCGTGTACTACGCTGAGAGACTTCTTTTTGTTTTTCCTCTCTCGTGTGTGCTACGCTGAGAGGTTTCGCATGGTCTAGGAGACCTTAAATCCTCGGGAGGTGCAAGACCTTCGGTGCATTGGGGTGCACCCCATCGCATTTGGCATGCATCATATCGCACTGTTTTGTGCACTCGCGTTGTCTAACGCATCGCGCTATCTTGCGCACCCCATCGCATTTGGCATGCATTCAATCGCACTGTTTTGTGCACTTGCGTTGTCTAACGCATCGCGCTATTTTGCGCAGCGCACTATCTTGTGCATTACATTTCATTCGCACTATTTTGCGCATCGCGCCGTTTGGCGCACCCCCTTTGCATTGTCTTGCATCTTTTGAGGCTCGCGTACCTCATTGCACTCCATTTTCCATCCTTGAGGCACGCGTACCTCATTGCACTCCATTTTCCATCTTTTGGGGCACGCGTACCTCATCGCACTTCATTTCTCATTCGCATCGACGTGCAGGCCTCATTTGCATTGGCATGCGTGTCTCACATGCGTTGTGCACCATTTAGCACACCACGGTCTGGCGAGACCTTAAACACGCACGGTCTAGGAGAACCTTAAATCCTTCGGAGTGCAAACCTTTATTGTTGCGCATGACCGCATATGGTGTAGTATACGTCATCAACTTGCATCGTTTGGCATGACTGCACGCGTTGTAACGCGCACATTTTGCATCGCCCACGCACCGGTCTAGGAGACCTTAAATCCTCTGAAGGTGCAATTCCTTGGTGTTTGTCGTGCCTGAACGACTTTCGGTGGTCTGGTAAAGCCACCTGCCTGTTTTTGCGGTGAGTTCCTAGAAGACCAACTGGACGGTGAAAACTAGAGTTTGAATGGCTTATGCCTAGAACGCAAGGTTCGGGATTTCCGAGACTAAAGTCTGGTTTAAATACCCAGGGGGTGTACCTCGGCTTGAAATCTGTATGGAAGCCCCATAGGTTGAGGTGGCATGTCCTGCGCCTCAATTCTGGATACTGAACCAACCCTAGTATATCGCCTTGTTGGTAAGATAGGGAAAGCTGCAATCGTAGTCGTTGCATCATAATGCATTGTCATGCATCATTTGTAAATACTGCATATGTCATGCATTTCAAAAAACAACAAAAACAAAAAAACACATGCATATGTCATGCATATCATTGTAGTATAGTGTATTTGTCATGCATTTTCTGTATCCATATCCATTCCTAGTGCATCGTAATTTGCATGAACCCATTGCATCACTTCCATCTATGGCTTGCGCCTTTCCAGGTTGAGCTTGGTCCGGTATGTGCCCCTACTTTTCACGTCGAAGCACAGTTTTTGTGTACGCGCCTATTCCTTGACGAGCTTGGTTTGAGGGTTGCGGCACATTTCCTGTGTTAGACGCGGTTCGTATGCGTACATGCCTTTCCTAGGCAAGATTCGGTTTGGCCCGCGTGCCATATCCGTTGTATCCATATCCAGTGCATAGTGCATCGTAATTTGCATGCATCCATTGCATCACTTCCATCCATGGCTTGCGCCTTTCCAGGTTGAGCTTGGTCTGGTATGTGCCCCTACTTTTCACGTCGAAGCACAGTTTTTGTGTACGCACCTATTCCTTGATGAGCTTGGTTTGAGGAATGCGGCACATTTTCTGTGTTAGACGCGGTTCGTATGCGTACATGCCTTTCCTAGGCAAGATTCGGTTTGGCCCGCGTGCCATATCCATTGTATCCATTTCCATTGCATTGTAGTGTAATTGTTGCATCCGGCATTAGGATCATTGTTCTCTCCTCAGCGGGTCGTTACCTCACTTATGTCATTCCACCCAATACTTGTTCTTATGTCCGTGCGAAGTACTCATAGATCAGACATCGTTCTATGGGAGACGGACTTGTTACCTCCATCAATCTATTTGACATATGTGTGGTTTCGAATCGCTCACGATTGAATCATGATTCAATTGCTTCGCATGTAGTTTGCATCGTTTCAATTGCATTGCATTATCATTTGCATTGTTCATACATCATTTTGTATATATTTTTTTGGGTGAATAAGACATAAAATAAAACAGAAAAATGAACAAAATTACAAGATTACAAGGGGCATGCCCCAGGCCCTAAACAAGCTATACAAGAGAAACCAGCACACAAAATCAGAACAAACGCAACTGTTCAAACACTATATCTGAGAAATAGCCATTGAACAGGAGCGAGGAAATAAACTAAGTAAAAAAGAATCTAAAACAAAGACAAAGCACGAAGCAGTAGCTAACAAATTCCATCAAGAAACCATCCACCTAACCAGCAACAAAGCTAAAGTATTCCCCACGGGATGGGTAATAGACCAAAACCGCTGGTAGTAAAACCAGCCAAAATGAGATGCAATCCTAGTGGGCACAAACAGCAACATAACAGTTCTAGTACATCCCACTAGACAAACCACTGTCAATGAAATCCAAAATCCACGAGCCAAAACCCATATGTATCCTAGCACGAGCAGCACACAGGTGTGAAGATGAGAGTATAACCCGTAACCCCTAGTACATCCCACTAGGGTAGGCAAACCAACTATGTTTGTATAGTAATTACAAAAAAGAAAGTAATTGAAAGACAACTTCTGGACACACTGAGTAACCCAGAAGGCGCTTGGAGCAGCCATTCCACGAAACCAGTCAATCACCAACGCAGCAACCCAATTAGAGATCTTGTAAGAAGCATCACCTAGACATTGTAATAGACCCTGCCAACCAAACACAGAAGGAACAACACCCATATTAGGAAAATAAGAATGAAAATGAAAAATGGTACACACATTTCTTGCTCACTACACTCGACCCACAAATATAGGACCTCACTAAACTCGGGAATTGCTTCCTTAACCTGCACATAAAAGTTTACAATATATATACTGATTAGTAACAAAATCATTTTAGTGCTAAGATCACTCAACCCACAGACCGAACACATAACAGTGATGTTATTAGTTTGTGGCTACTATCACAACCAACCCACATGACCTATCGAAAGATGGATCTTCATTAGTAACTTTGTATCTCACCACACTCAACACACAGATTTCATGAAATTCCAAAAGCCAGTCCCTACACATGGAGCAAATAGTTAGATAAACACTCATTATCAGGCTCCCTTTCACTCCACACTCAACTCACATCACTCAGCAGCCCTCCCATTATTATGGAGATGGGGCTTCAGAATAGAGTTTGGGAGGTTCCACTGGGAAAGGAACCATGCATCACCTGCAGTTGTAGGAATATTGTTTGCAGACAATAATCTACTTCTAACCATGAGCACAATAGATTTAAGAATCACCTCAACAGGTTTACAAACTTTATTGAAAATTCTATTATTCCTTTCAATCCACACATGGTACACAGTACAAAGGGAGGTGAGTCTCATGATAACAGATTTAAGAGATTTGCCTTTGTTCTCTTGAATAACCAATGAAACAGTATCAGGCCAAGGCACATCATTCAAGTGGACATTGCATTTACTTTGAATAGCATACCAAATTCTCTGAGTGAATGTGCAGTCAAAGAAAAGATGTGGATGGCTCTCATTATGATCAAGGCAAAAAGGGCAAGCAAGGCTAGAAGAGATGCCAAATAAGTGAAGCCTATCACAAGTATTCAACCTGCCAAAGATAGCCAGCCAAACAATGAAACTGACTTTAGGGATAGTGAACGAACCCCAAACCAGATTGTGCCAAGGAACAATGGCCCGCTTATTCCTCCACAAGTTCCAAACAGATTTAATAGAGAATTCCCCATCAAGATTGAGGGTCCAAATGATTTTATCAGCAGCTAAGGGGTTAGGCTGGCAACTGTTGGGAGTACTAGAAATTAATTCCCTGAGTTCCCAAGAATTAGGAAAGGGCCACCTCCAGTGGCTCCCATAAATGATTTGACTAACTTTAGCATCCCCATTGAGGCCGGAGTCATACAAGATTCTATCACCATACTTATCCCACAGAGAACCCACAGGATGCCAATTGTCATACCATAAGAAAGTATTGTATATATTGCATATCATCTTGCATTCATTTCGCATTGTCATGCATATTGCTAACAATATCATACCTGCTAAGTTTGCTTTCTTTGCAGGCACGATATTGTATGTACGGCTCATTTGAGGCCGGTGCAACCGGAAGAGCCGCACAGGTATTGTATCCTCCGAGTGAGACGTTTTGAGAATTGCATAATTCTCTTACATCCTCTCTGCATTGTAGTGTAGATTGGTGTATGCTAGCTTATAACTGTCGCATGCGTGCTTCATTACAGCTTTCTTTGCATGATCATAAGTTATGCTCGGCCTTTTGCATCGTCAGTTGCATCTTGCCCCCGCCCGGGCGCGCATACCTTATCTGCGGCTTGTATGCCTGTGCCTGAACTACGCTGGTTTGATTCCTAAAGGGATACGTAGGCAGCTTACGAGTTCAACCATTTGCGCTTTGTATGTTTGTCCAAGTCTTCGGCCTTGTCAAAAATGGGTCGTCTCTGGGCTTTGACATTCACTCCCGTCATTGTTATGACTTTCGAGTTCTGTCAAAGAGGGGCAACTGTAGACACCCCATTTTTGACCGTCCTCAAGACTTGGACGTCACCGTTGGAACACTCGGTGATCATCCATGTTCGTGTTCGTTTGGAGTTCCCGGAGTATTCGGCTACGCACCTTGCCTCAGGACCTCCGAACTCGACCGTTTTGTGTCTGGTTTTGCACCAAACACTTGTGTTTTGCCTTGGAAGGCAGAGGATGCCTTGGGAGACATCCCCACACACCACCGGCAGTGGCTAGAGGCCACCGGCTGGTTGGTGTTGCCACCGGCACTATATTGTGCCGGTCGGCACTCTTTTGTGCCGGTCGGCAGTCAATTTTGTCAAAATGACAATTTTGCCCTGCCGACTACTGTTCAGTTGCTTTATGAGATATTTTGAGGCAGCTGTCTCGCATTTGTTTCCCCTCCATACACGTGTATGGAGGGATGAGCCCTTGTTTTGCTTAGCTTGTAAGCTTTGATTCCTATAAGAGAAGACTCTCTTCTCTTGGCTCAAGGGTTAGAAAATTTGGAGAGTTAGAAAGAAAATACTCAGAGAGAGCTCTGGTTTTAGGTTAGGGTTTGTGTATCTATCCTATATCTCTCTCTCTCTCCCTTAAGCTTAGTGTGTGTGTTTTGTCTTACTATTGCACACAAGCACCTAGTGCTTCACCTTCCTTTGGCTACTGAGGTTCCAAGGGCTTGTTCTTGCTATTTTTGGCTGGATTGAAGCTCAAGGAGGCAACAACATCAACATTTGTGAAGGTGGTCAACAAGGGTAAGAAACTAGCCTTTTATTCCCCATTTTTGCATCCTATTTCTACCTATCTTAGAGCTGTTTTTGTGTTTAGTGTATAACATAAAAAGGTTCTATTTTTAGGCCCTCTTGATAGTTTATTAAGAGTGTTTTGCGCTTTGGGGAAGTTTGACCCTTTGGCCTTGTTGTAAGGCCCTTGTTTTGTGCCATTTTGGTGAGTTTTGAGACTTTGGTGTTTGGGCCTCTTCACCACTGAAATCTTGAGGGATTTCAGTGGTGGGAATGGTGCCTTGAAGTCTCCAAAAGGGGGGGGGGCACCCCCTCTCCTTGTTGTCCTTGAAAGGGACCATTTTTGGTCTCTTAAGGAAGCCTTTGTTCAAGTGTGTGTTGATCATATCTAGGCTGCATTTCATGCTTATTATGCCCTAATATGACATTGATAAGTGTTGGTTTTAGTATTTCTTGCATGTTTTGCATAGATGCTTTGTAATGCCTTCTTGGTGCCTTAACATGCCTATGGTTGTTAACCCTAGTTCAAGCATGATTTAGACTTAGACGTATGAATGTTTTGTGCTTATTTTGCCATGCTTTAGCTCTGTCCATGATTGTTTGGATCGATTTTGGCATGCTTAGTATAGCTCCTTTGCATTTGTGGCTTGTTAAGCTTGTTGGCCTCAAGTTTGTGAATGTATAGCATGTGTTGCTTGCATCATTTTGGTGGTTTAGAATCACCTAACATGTAATTTCAGTCCCTTTGGTGTGCTTGTATGCTTGCCTTGGTGGCCTCTTCATTGCTTTGAAAGCATGTGTTGTATGCCTTATGTTTTGAGCATTAATGCATGCCTTCGAATTCAAGTCACTTAGATGCCATCTAGGTGGAATTTTGGACTTAGTTTCATGTGTTAAAACTCTGATTTTAGTTGCTTAAGTATTGCCATGTTTAGGCTTGTCAAGTGTAGTTCAATACCCGAGTTGCTTGTTCATGCCTAAGTGTTGGATTATGTATGCTCGCACGTGTGCATGTTTTGCATATATCTTAGTCTTCACTTCTATGGCATTTGGCCACTGATTTTAGGCCTACTTAGAGTTGCCTAACCCATGTGTAAGTCCATCCTCTTGTTGCTTGCCTATGCTCCTTGAGTGTTGTAATGCATTGGTAAATGGGTGCATGTTAGGACTAACATGATTGAATGAAGTCACATGCTTGTTTGTATGCTTGGACACCCACATTACACCTTGTATACTTGATGGTTGGCATTGGTGTTTCATGCCTTGTATATTTGTTAGCTTGTATGCTCCTTTGCATTAGCATGATTGCATACTAGTTGACATGCTTAGGGTTGCATTGCATTGACATGCATGCTCTACCTCTTGATCAAGTCATGATGGAGGTAGAAGCCCCTTTGATTTGTTTGATTGGTTTGCATGCATTTGAAATTTAAGTTGCACATTTGATCCTTTGGGCCATCATGCATGGGAATGCGTGATTGGTGGTTCGAGAATCGAGGCACATCTTCCTTTGAATCATTAGTATGATAAGGAGTGTGTTTAGTGCATACATGCCTTGAATTGCATTGCCATGCAAGTTGTTGCCCTCTGCTGCTGTGAGTTGCAGGTTCTGCAGACATTCAGTGCCGACCGGCAGTATTTAGTGCATATATTTGCAGCCGATGGATCAATTTAGTGCCGATGAGCTCAATCCACTGCCGGTGGGAGTTTTGTGCAGCCGGTAGTGGTCTCCAGTACCTAAGGAAGTATTCCTAAGACTTTGGCAGTCTTCAGAGAAGGAAAGCAGGGAAAACAGAGGCAAGCTAGGCATGGCAGTGCAATTCCGAGCGGAACCCGAGTGTGCATGCATTGAGCCCTCGCCCCGAGGCGGTTTACTGTTTTCCTTAGATAAATTAATTTGTTAATTTAATTAATTTGTAATATTTAATTAGCTTGCGTAGTTAATTATTTGTATTATTCTTTCGGTCCCTCCGAGCGAGGGCAAATTTGTAATAAGTGTGGGTGAGTGGTTTGTATGTCTTCCAACCCCCACTTCTTTCTCCCTTTTATTTACCTGCTTATGATGGTAGATTAGGGCACGTTCATTTTAGCATACCTTATGCAATGCATGCGTGCATCCATGCATTTGTCTAAACATGCACCGGGCTCGGTACATCATACAAACTGCATCGTACTTTCAATTCCAAATTGAATACGTGATAGTTGTAGCATTTCACATGCCATGTCTAGGATAGCCGAGCCTGCCTAGATTACAACTTTGCATGTGTTGCATTAGACATTTCAGTATGCTTAGGTCCATGCATGGATTTCTGATAAGCTTCTGTTTTGGCTTGGAGTACTATGTAAGTATTTTACGCTTTAGCATATCGCATGCGTGTGAATGTTAAACATGACAGTATGCTTGCCATGCGGCTAAATGCTTACGTGAGATAAACTGTTTGAATGCCTGTGGGTGGAGGTTGGGTTGCTTGAGTTGGAAAACTCATTGAAATCCGTATTTTAGCCTACTTGCGATTAGCAAAACCCGAAACGCTTTCAAAACGAACGGATATGCAATGTTTATTCCCGAATTAGGCAACCTAGTCTATACTTGTTTGCTGTGCGCATAACGTAGTAATTCTAGGCTAATAACCGGAATAAGAGCATGTAATGTTTTCAAAATCGGATATCACGGTTAGTAGAGGCCGGTCTTCGGACCGGGCGAAAGGGGGTGCTCATAGCTGACCTTCCCCGATCGTACCCAAGCTCCCGAGCCAAGACATTTGGTGATGACGGACACGTGGCCTTCGACACCGAGTCAGGGTTTCCTAAATTTCCCATTTTAAAAATATTTAGGTGGCGACTCTGTAATCTGGCAAAGCAGTCCATGTTTGGCACTACTTTTCAAAAATCTGTTTTTCTTCAAAACGATTTGCCAGAGTTGGACTCTTTGGTTCAGATTTAGAACCGCAACACACAACAAAACAGGGGAGTCCGAACTGTAGAGTGAAGCCCACGGGCGCGTCTACAATTCTGTCTCAGCTAATGTATTCTGGTGAGTATGGGATTTCATCCTCATGGGTTTGGTGTTTGGTCTTTGTTGGTGGGCTTGGTGTGATGGCGAACTCTATGCTGTGTAACCTGTCACTAAAGCAGAGTTGGAGTTTGGGTGTTTCACCGTAGGTGGTCGTCTCAGAGCAGAAGGTGTTCAATCTGGTTTCTGGTCGTCTCTTGAGTGAGGTTTGACTGTTACTGGGTTTGTTTCAGCATCTGGGTCTGGTGTTGGTATTACTCCGGTGGATATGTCGGTGATAATGGTGAGGAGGAGATGATGTTACAGGTCTAGGTTTCTGGTTTCAAAGTATAAGAAGCTCACCCGCTGGGTTCTGGTACGCTGGTCGTTTTCGTCGGAATTCATGCCGGTTTATTATTCTGGCTGGTTTTTAGCTTCGGCCATGGTGATTTGGCGTTTCGTGATTGGAAGTTTTCCGGCTTCGTCTACAGCCGGTCATTCTTTGACGTGGACTGGGTCTGTACATAGGGTCTAACGTTGTGACGATGTGTGGATTCACACCTATGCTTGCGCGTGTGGTAGTTGCTCTGCACTTGGAGTGTAGAAACGTGTTTTGACATGCACGGTCTAGTCGAGTTTGGTGCAGCTGGACACTTGAGTGTGTCTTGGTTTTCCCGCGTCTCTGGTTTTGAAATTGTTAGCTTCGGCAGGTTTCCCACTTCTCTTATTTATATATATTTTATATGTATACATAAGAGTCTTGGGTGGTTTTATGTATACAGTGGGTTGGTTTTGGATTGAGTGTACATCGTGTTTTTTTTTTTTACTGATGTATGCTTTGATCTTTGGTCCAGCACATGGGTTAAATCTTGGAGGGAAACTTAAAAGTGTTGATATTTAGTTGGCTGTCAGCGTGGCATGAGGTTGATTTGGGTCCCACGAATTGGGTTATTTTGCAAAACCGTGGGTTTTATGGGCCCATTGGTTTGGGTTCAACTGATTTACAGTGGGTTTGGTTTTGTTGTTCTTTTGGGCTGTGATTTTGGGTTGGTTTGGTAGGCCACTGTTGGGCTTATTTTGGTTTATTTGGGTCACTGATTTTTTGATTGGTGGGCCAATATATTTTTGTTTAGCCTCGATGTAGCACATCATTTATAGTCGATTTTATCATGTTGATTGATCATGTGATCCTCATGTGACTCGATATGAGGCAAGTTTTGAGCCATCTCTGCTAAGAGTGATTGAGGGGTCACTGCTATGGGGAATAGTGGTTTGATGACTAGCTGATTTAGAGACTGGGAGATGAGCGGGAGGTTAGCTATCGATTTGTTTGGTGGCTTTTTGTCTCCATGTGACCCATCCTAATTGATTGTTGGCCACGCCTGCCATGGAGTGCTGGGCACACTGCCGTGGGGATTGAGGCTTGTGATCTACCAAGGAAGGGACTGGGGGATGTGATGATTACTCTCTTGTTATTTTTGGCTATGTATTGATTTGTTGTTAGAGGCTATCATTTTTACGCTACAACTCCCAAAACCATTGATTATGGTGACCGATCTTGCCTGCTTCATGTGACTCTTTCCGGATCTCTCATGGGATTGATTTTTTCCTCCGTCATTGCTTTGGTTAGTGGCTAGGATGTCACGGCAGTGAGGAGTGGGATGCTTATTGGGTTCCATGTGTTTTATCTGTGGTAGAGACTGGGGGCTTGTGGGAGAGGTTAACTTTTTATTGGCTTTGTGGGTTCTTGCTTGTGAGTTTGTTTGTTGTGTTTATCAGCTTTTTGGTGTCTGTTTGTATCTTTGCCCATATATCCATCCCTAGTTCCCATCTATTATTTCTGATGGTAGGGGTTACTTGGGGACAAACAGGATATATGGGCAAATTTGGGTTTTTGTTGTTGTTGTTTTTTCTGATTGTTCTCCCGCTTCTGCGGGTTTGGGTTATGTTGGTTTTGTAATCTTTTATTTATTGTTGTTGGGCGCGCCTAGGGTATGCCCCTTGTAAATTTCATTGTCTTTAATTTTATGACTTACTCACCGAAAAAAAAAAACTTGGCCACTTAAGCTGATGAAATAATTAGTGGCCTAAGGTAATTAGTTCCTAGAACAACATAGAGAAGGATGGAGAAGGACGGAGAAAGTTAGAGAGAAACATTCTTCTTGAGAGCTAGAAAAGAAAGTTAGAGAAAAGAGAGAAATATAGGAAGAAAATCCAATGGGATTTAAATTCCTAGTTTTGGATTAGAGTATTGAAGACTTAGGTCATTTAGAAAAACCTTATGTGGGGTGTTTAAGTTAAACTAATATTGTTAAGCTACAATTACTCAGAAAATTCTCTTTCTTAGAGGCTAAGCATGGTTAGTTTGAGTTAAACTTGGCCACTTAAGTTAATGAAACAATTAGCGGTCTAGGCAATTTAGTTCCTAGAACAAAATGGAGAAGTATGGTGAAAGTTAGAGAGAAACATTCTTCTTGACAAAGCATAGTGCCAAAATTGGAGCTTTCTTTTGGTCTGGTACTGATCTTAAAAAACATAGTGCCAAAATTGCTTGGGATAAAGTTTGCAGACCTAAAAATGAGGGTGGCCTTGGCTTTAAAACTTTAGACATTTGGAATAGGGCTGCCATTGCTAAGCATATCTGGTTCTTGTTTTCTGGAGGTGAGAAATCTATGCGGTGCCAATGGGTGAAATCCTACTTACTTAAAGGCAAGAGTTTTTTTTTTTTTCAGTGAATAAGACATAAATAAAACAGCAGAATATACAAGGATTACAAGGGGCATGCCCCAGGCCCTACAGAACTATACAAAAGAGGCCACAGGCCACGAAGAACAAACCATGAGAAACCATGAGAAACCAAGAGTTTCTGGAAAGTCAGGGTCCCTAATGACCCTTCTTGGGTCCGGAGGAAGATTTTTTTTTTTTTTTTTGGGTGAATAATGGAGGAAGATTTTATCTCTTAGGGATGCTGTGTCTCCTCTTATCCTGCATAAGATTGGTAGAGGTAACTCTACTTTTTTTATGGCATGATAATTGGCATCCCCTTGGTCCCCTTTGGATAAGTATGGTGATAGAATCTTGTATGAATCATGTCTCAACAGTGAGGCTAAAGTCAGTCAGATTGTTGATGGGAATTCCTGGAAATGGCCTATTCCTAATTCTTTGGAAATAGGAAGATTTGATCTCAGCTACCCCAGCAGCTGCACCCTTAATTCTTCTAGGAATGACCAACCTTTTTGGTAATTAAGCTCTGATGGTGATTTTTCCATTAACTCAACCTAGAATCACTGGAGGAGCAAATTTGATGTTGTGGCCAGGGACACTCTTCTTTGGGGGCCTCATATGATTCCTAGGGTCAGTTTTATTGTTTGGATGGCTATTCATGAAAGATTAAATACTGGGGATCGTTTGCAATTGTTTGGCTTGTCCCCTAATCCAAGCTTCCCTTTCTGTCAATACCATGCTGAGAGCCATTCCCATTTATTCTTTAACTGCATCTTTGCTTCTAGAATTTGGGAAGCTCTTAAAGCTAATTGCAATGTAAATTGGGCCTAATCTCCAATGGCCTCATGTTCTAACCTTTGTCACCAAAGAGACCAAGGGCAAATCATTGTGTTCTATAATCCTTAAGCTTACTTTACTTTGCTCTATTTACCAAATTTGGCTGGAAAGGAATAATAGAATCTTTAATAAGGAACACAAACCTGAAGAGGTGGTTACTAACTCAATTGTTCATATGATTAGCGGTAGACTTCTATCTATCACCAATTTGCCTAGATCTACAGGGGATAGCTGGTACATTGCTCAGTGGAATCTGTCCAACACAATCTTGAAGCCCCAATCTCCAGGAATGGGAGGGCTGCTGAGTGGTGTGAGTTCACCATTAGAGGGTTGAGTGAAAGAGAGCAATTCAGAGTGTTTATCTAACTGTTTTTTACTTTGTGCAGTGGCAAGTGGAGCTAAATAGAGTGCCTAAGTTGAGGGTTGAGTGTTGTGAGAAAATATTCAAAGATTTTTTTTTTTTGGGTGGGTAAATCATAAATTAATGACAAAAATTTACACGTTTACAAGGGGCATACCCCAGGTAATACAACGAATCACAAACCCACCAAAAGGGGAAAACTAATAAAAAAATAACTAATTAAAACACTCCCGTAACAGTCGGGTCCCCAACAAAACAATAATAAAACTAATATTGTCCATATATCATTTTTATCCCCATGTACCCTCTACCATCCAAAAATAATAGATGGGTACTAGGGGAAAAATATTCAAAGATTTACTGGTGAGATTACACAGCTACAAGGGGCATACCCCAGGACCTAATAGAAACTATACAGAAGCAAAGAAACAAAAAACCCAGCCAGCAAAAGCAAAGCTAAAGAACAAGATCAGAACAAGAATAGCTAACTAAACTTAAAAGATGGGAAGAAGAAAACCATAGCATGGGTAAGACATAAAACCCAAAAAATATGTTCATAAGCCGCATACTTTCGAATAAGGACCATGAACACATCCAAACAGCAGCCCATATAGGAATCAAAACAAACCAGCCCACAAACAGGAGCTAAACCCGAAGCAAACACAAAACTATCAAAAAAACTATGCACATCCCGCACAGTTAGGACAAAGAGGTGATAATCCAACAAACATCAACTGTCCAAATACAGCACTGTAAAATAAAAATAAAGGAAAGACAAGCATCCACAACGGCGCTACAAGCAGCCATAACTAAGAACCAGGCAACACCGCAACCCAAACTGTCTAAACTCATAGTACCATCAAACCCACAGCCATCAAGAAAGGTGTGAATTTGACTGTCCAGACTGCCCCAATAAAGCTCAAACATTGTAGTAAACTCTGAAAAAATAGGCAGGATTGAGTACTTCCAATAAACATAAAAAAGCCTACTAGAACATAACACAGAAACAATGCACTCAATATAGATTCTCACAGCACTCGGTCCACAATTTAGGTGCTCACACCACTCAAAAAAAGCTTCCTTAACCTGCACATAAAGATTTACAATATATATAAACATTAGCATAAAATATCATGGCTAAATTCACTCGACCCTCATGTGAGCTGAATATTTTGGGTGTGACTCGCAACACTCAACCCTCAAGTAACTGGGGAACCAAAGTGCGCTCCAAGCTACACCTGCAAAAGACCAACCCATTAGACCACTCCTTTTTGCTCACTATCACTCAACCCACTTTTAGAGAACTCACATCACTTAGCAGCTCTCCCATATCTGGAAATATGGGGCTTCAAAATTGTCTCTGGCAGGTTCCAGTTGGCTAGAAACCAGCTATCATCATTGGATCGAGGCAGGTTCTTAGTAGACAGCATGCGATTTCTAACAATTTGGATAACAGCTTTAGTAACCACCTCTACAGGTTTAAGTTCCTTGTTAAATATTCTGTTATTTCTCTCGATCCAGATGAGATAAACAGAACACAAGAATGCATTGCTAATGATATTGACCCTTAAAGAGTTTCCCTTGGCCTCCTTTGTAGCATAAGTAACAATGTCAGGCCAATCTAAAACAGGCCACTTTATGTTGCACTTATCCTCAATGGCGCACCAGACTCTGCTAGAGAAAGTGCACTTAAAGAAAAGATGAGAATGGCTTTTCTCAGGATTGAGGCAGAATGGGCATTGTGAGTTATTAGCCAAGCCAAACATATGAAGCCTATCACCAGTATATAGTCTTTTGTGAAGGGCCACACAATAAAGCTGACTCTAGGAATTCTATTGGGGCCCCAAACAAGTTTATGCCAATCCACTTTATCAAATCTCTTTCTCCAATGATTCTAAGCAGAATGAATGGAAAATTGACCAGAAGGAGAGAGATTCCAGATGGCTTGATCACACTTAGAAGGGTTAGGTTTACAGCACACAGGAGTAGAAGAAATTAACTCCTGAATTTCCCAAGAAGTGGGAATAGGCCACTTCCAAGAGTGACCATCAATGATTTGACTAACTTTTGTGTCACTGTTAAGGCAAGAGTCATACATAATTCTATCACCAAACTTGTTCCAAAGCGGACCAAGAGGATGCCAATTGTCATACCAAAGGAAAGTAGACTCCCCGCAACCTATTTTGTGGTTGATCAGGGGGGAAACCCAAACCCTAAGAGACAAAATTTTCCTCCACACCCATGAGGGATCATGAGGAACCTTAACCTTCCAGAAGCTCTTACCCTTTAGTAAATAAGATTTGACCCATTGACACCACATCGACTCCTCGCCCCCGGAGAACAAAAACCAAATGTGTTTAGCTATGGCAGCTTTATTCCAAATATCTAAGGATTTAAAGCCAAGACCCCCCTCATTCTTAGGAGCACACACAGACTCCCAAGCAATTTTAGCGCTATGAGTTTTGAGATCACTACCAGACCAAAGGAAAGCTCTAAGGATACTCTCAATCTCCCTAATAACCTTCTTAGGAAGGATAAAGAGAGAGGACCAGTACACTTGCATGGAGAATAGAATGGATTGAATGAGCTGGCTTCTACCAGCATAAGACAAGGCTCTATTAGTCCAATTCTTCACTTTCTTGGTGATCCTATCAATGAGAAGGAAACAATCAGAAGCCCTCAGCTTTGTAGTGATAAGAGGAACCCCAAGGTACTTAACAGGAAGAGTGCCTTCTTTGAAATTTGCAATCTCAAGAATAGAAGCTCTTAAACCCACATCACAACCAGAAAAGTAGATGTTACTTTTACTGGGATTAGGGGTGAGGCCTGAAAGGTTAGAAAATTCCTCAAGACCTTCCATGATGAGCTTAACAGTATGTCTCCACGGCTGAAGATCATAAGATCATCAGCAAAGCAAAGATTAATGATTTTAGTCTTCTCGCATTTCCAATGAAACTTAAACAACGGATGTGTAGATTTCTCAGCCAAGATTCTGGCCAGAATCTCCATAGCTAAAACGAATAAATAAGGGGACATGGGATCACCTTGGCGTAACCCCCTAGCCCCTTTAAAGTAGCCATGAAGGCTCCCATTAATGCAAATAGAAAACGAAGGACTGGTAATGCAGGCCTTAATCTAGGAAATCATGACAGGAGGGAAGGCCATAGCCTTAAGAATGTCAATAAGAAATTCCCATCTCACACTATCATATGCTTTCATGATATCCACTTTCATGGCGCATTTCGGGGTGGGTGACTTCCTATGGTACCCTCTCATAAGCTCTTGGGATAGGAAAATATTGTCAGAAATTCTCCTACCCTGAACAAAAGCTGACTGAACGGGGTCAATCAGATCAGGGAGAACAATTTTAATCTTGTTGGCAATGATCTTAGCAATGCATTTGTAAATAGTATTACAGCAGGAGATGGGCCTAAAGTCACCCACTGTGGCTGGGTTAGGGACTTTAGGGATGAGAGCAATTATGGAACTATTGACTTCAGATAGAAGCTTACCAGATTCAAAAAAGGTTCTAATTGCTTGTATAACATCTCTTCCCACAACATCCCAGGATTTTTTAAAAAACCCAGCAGAAAAGCCATCAGGGCCAGGGGCCTTATTGGCTTTAAGAGACCAGAAGGTGTCCTTGATCTCTTTATCAGTCACAGGGCTAGCAAGCAAAATAGATTGGTCAGGAGAGATTCTAGATTGCACAAGAGCCTGAATTCTATCATAACCATTATATTGGTCATCAAAGGGGGTACCAAATAAGCCAGAGAAAAGTTGATAAAAGCGTTTTGGATGTCCTCAGGTTTGGAAGATCTTTGACCATCCATCAACTCCAGACTTAAAATTTTACCCCTATTGATGTTACCCTTAATGGTTTTGAAGAAAAATTTACTATTCCTATCTCCTTGACCAGACTCTCTTCAACAGCCAGAAGATCAACATGCTGTTTAAAGATAGATCTCTCAAGTTTTTGCAAAGCAATATTACTAGGATCCTTGTCCAACTTCCATTGAGTTGAGAGGAGCTCAGACTTAGAAGTATGGACTCTAGTAGTAATATCACTAAAATCTTTCTTATTCAGAGCCTTTAATTCAGGTTTTAGGTTCTTTAATTTTTGGCAGACTCTGAACATCGGAACACCATGAATATACTGATTCCACACATTAGAGACCACAGCACTAAAATCCTTATGATCAGCCCAAAAATCAAAATATTTAAAAGGTTTCTTAAAAGAGGTCACCTTATCTAAAACATTTACCACAGCAGGTGAATGATCAGATATCCCTGATGGCAAAAACGTAGCAAAGGAGGCAGGGAAAGAATCAAGCCAAGCCTCATTAACCAAAACTCTGTCTATTTTGGTAGCAATATAATCCCCGCTATTTCTCTTGTTAGTCCAAGTGAATTGGCAACCTCCATAGGAGAGATCAACCAGTTCAGATTGCAGAATATAGTTATTAAACTCCTCTTTTTCCGTAGACCAACTAACCGAACCCCCAAATTTTTCATAAGGTAATCTGATAGCATTAAAGTCCCCCATGACAACAAGAGGAGTAGAAAGTTGAGACTGTGAAATGGTAGACATGAATTCAAAAAGATTTTTCCTAACTTCATGTTTATTATCAGCATAAACAAAGCAGACTCTAAACATTTTATCAGTAGCTAAATCTTGAACTTCACAAAAAATGTTTTGCTCAGAGGCATGTAACAGTTGAATCTTACAAAAAGTTGGGTCCCAGCAGACACAGATACGCCCAGTTTTAGAAGGTTGTGAGTTTGTCAAAAAGGGCCAATTGTTTACACCAGAAGAAAAAATCTGATGCTCATTTAAAGCTTTTATTTTAGTTTCCAAAATTCCCAAGATTTTAATGTCTTCATGCAATAAAAACTTCCGAACTTCTTTATGTCTATGAGGATTGTTAAATCCTCTAACATTCCAGGAAGCAATTTTTAAAGACATAGGAGATATCAAAAATATAGAAACCCACAAACCAGCTAAACTGGGATTTACCTGCGTTTTTTCCTCTGGCTTTTGTTGCCTTTACCAGAGGAGTTACCTTTTGCCTTAGTGCCACTTGAATCCTGCTTGTTGGCTGAATTACTAGTGGTGGATCCCGCTAGCTTCTCCACTTTCTCCAGCAGATCTGTATCATTTGGAAGAGCCAGCCTAGTAATCTGCTCCAGTTCATTTTGTAGAGCTTCAAGACCATCTGTT
The DNA here is from genome assembly GCA_030407325.1 of Camellia japonica. Lineage (NCBI taxonomy): Eukaryota > Viridiplantae > Streptophyta > Magnoliopsida > Ericales > Theaceae > Camellia > Camellia japonica. The sequence continues at coordinate 130,994,651 of JAPPVO010000036.1, forward strand.
TTGAGGACCTCAACCTCCCCCCCTGATGGGCTAGGCACATCCCCTTGAACTTCATTTTGGCACTATGAGTTTTGAGATCACTGCCAGACCAAAGGAAGGCTCTAAGGATACTTTCAATCTCCCTAATAACCTTCTTGGGAAGAATGAACAGGGAGGACCAGTACACTTGCATGGAAAAGAGGATGGATTGGATAAGCTGGCTTCTACCAGCATAAGACAGCGCTCTATTAGTCCAATTCTTCACTTTTTTGGTGATCCTATCAGAGGCCCTCAACTTAGTGGTAACAAGGGGGACACCGAGATACTTAATAGGAAGAGTGCCTTCTTTGAATTTTGCAATCTCAAGAATAGAAGCTCTTAACCCCATCTCACAACCAAAAAAGTTGATGTTACTCTTACTGGGATTAGGGGTAAGGCCTGAAAGGTTAGAAAATTCCTCAAGGCCTTCCATAATAAGCTTAACAGTAGGCACATCTCCTCTGCTAAAGATCACGAGATCATCAGCAAAGCAGAGGTTGATGATTTTAGTCTTCTCACATTTCCAATGAAACTTAAAAAGCGGATGCGTAGATTTCTCAGCCAAGATTTTGGCAAGAATCTCCATGGCTAAAACAAATAAATATAGGGACAAGGGATCACCTTGTCGTAACCCTCTGGCCCCTTTGAAATAACCATGGACGCTCCCATTGATACAAATTGGAAAAGGACTAGTAATACAGGCCTTGATCCAGGAAACCATGACAGGAGGAAAGGCCATAGCATTAAGAATATCGACAAGGAATTCCCATCTCACACTATCATACGCTTTCATGATATCCACTTTCATGGCACACTTCGGGGTTGGGGACTTTCTATGGTACCCTCTAATGAGCTTTTGGGATAGGAAAATATTATCAGAAATTCTCCTACCCTGAACAAAAGCTGACTGAATGGGATCAATAAGATCAGGGAGAACAGTTTTAATCCTGTTGGCAATGATCTTGGCAATGCATTTGTAAATAGTATTACAACAAGAGATGGGTCTGAAGTCACCCACTTTTACAGGGTTAGGGACCTTGGGGATGAGAGCAATAATGGTACTATTGACTTCAGATAGAAGTTTACCAGATTCAAAAAAGGTTCTAATTGCTTGAATAACATCTCTCCCCACAATATCCCAGGATCTTTTGAAAAACCCAGTAGAGAAGCCATCAGGGCCAGGGGCCTTATTAGCTTTAAGAGACCAAAAAGTATCCTTGATCTCTTTATCAGTCACAGGGCTAGCAAGTAATAAAGATTGGTCAGCAGAGATTTTGGACTTAACAAGAGCCTGAATTCTATCATAACCATTATACTGGTCATCAAGCGAGGTACCAAGTAAACCAGAGAAGAAATTTGTAAAAGCATTCTGGATGTCCTCAGATTTAGAAGATTTTTGGCCATCCATTATCTCCAGACTTAAAATTTTACCCCTATTGATGTTACCCTTAATAGTTTTGAAGAAAAAGTTACTGTTTCTATCTTCCTAACTACGCCACTGGACTCTAGATTTCTGGTGGGCCAGACTCTCTTCAACAGCCAGAAGATCAACATGCTGTTTATAGATAGTTCTCTCAAGTTGTTGCAAAGCAATATTACTAGGATCCTTGTCCAACTTCCATTGAGCAGAGAGGAGCTCAGACTTAGAAGTTTGGACTCTAGTAGTAATATCACTAAAGTCTTTCTTATTCAAAGCCTTTAATGCAGGTTTCAAATTCTTTAATTTTTTGCAAACTCTAAACATAGGGACACCCTGAATATATTGGTTCCAAACTTTAGAAACCACAGAACAAAAATCCTTATGATCAGCCCAAAAATCAAAATATTTAAAAGGTTTCTTAAAAGAAGTCACTTTATTAGAAACATTAACCACAGCAGGGGAATGATCTGATATGCCAGAGGGCAAGAAAGTAGCAAATGAAGCAGGGAAAGCATCAAGCCAAGCCTCATTAACCAACACTCTATCTATTTTGGTAGCAATATAATCCCCACTATTTCTCTTGTTAGCCCAAGTGAATTGGCAACCTCCATAGGAGAGATCAACCAGCTCAGCTTGCAAGATATAGGAATTGAACTCCTCTTTATCCTTAGACCAACTAACAGAACCCCCAAATTTCTCATAAGGGAATCTGATAGCATTAAAGTCCCCCAGAATAACAAGAGGAGTTTTGGGCTGAGATTGGGATATAGTAGCCATGTACTCAAAAAGACCTTTTCTAACTTCATGTTTATTATTAGCATAAACAAAACAGACTCTGAACATGTTATCCGTAGATAAATCATGCGCATTACAAAAGATATATCGATCAGAGGCATGTAACATTTTTACCTTACAAAAAGCTGAGTCCCAGCAGACACAAATCCGCCCAGATTTAGAAGGTTGTGAGTTTGTCAAAAAGGGCCAATTGTTTACACCAGAAGAAAAAATCTGATGCTCATTTAAAGCTTTTATTTTAGTTTCCAAAATGCCCAATATTTTAATGTCTTCATGCAACAAAAATTTCCGAACTTCTTTATGCCTATGAGGATTGTTAAAACCTCTGACATTCCAAGATGCAATTTTTAAAGACATTGGAAACAACAAAAAATTTAGAAACCCACAAACAAGCTAAAATTGGGATTTACCTGCGTTTCTTCCTCTGGCTTTTGTTGCCTTTGCCAGAGGAGTTACCTTTTGCCTTGGTGCCAAGTTGGGCCTGTTTGTTGGCTGAACTACTAGGGGTGGATCCCACTAGATTCTCCACTTTAGCCAGCAGTTCTGCATCGTTTGGAAGAGCCAAACTAGTAATTTCCACCAATTCCTTCTGCAGAGCCTCCAAACCATCCAGATTGAGCACCTCTAACTCACCCCTAGTTGGGCTAGGCACATCTCTTTGAGTTTGTCTGGACAAACTTTTTTTTTTTTTTTTGGGTGAATAAGACATAAATAAAGACGAAAAAATATACAAGATTACAAGGGGAATACCCCAGGCCCTACATCAGCTATACATCAAACAACCAAACAAAATAAAGAGACAAAAGAGACAACACAGATCAAGCCAGCCAAAACACACTGTTCAGAATCCATATCCAGGAAATAGGGAGATTGAACACTGCGGGACCCACCGATATATGAAGCTAAAGACACCACAGACCCAAATCAACTAGAGCCGGCAGCATCTAAACCGAAAACACTAAAACCAGAATGATAAAACAGTAAAATCCTGTGCAGCAAACATTCAGGCACAAGCCTCCTTACGAGCAAAGATCTAGAAACAAATGTAAAGATACGAAGTCTAGGCGAGATCACAAAAGCCCTAGTACATCCCACTAGGGTGGGCAAAACCAAAATCTGTGTAAAGTAAAATAAAAACAACATAAAAGAAGACAACTTGTAATCAAAGAGGCGCATACAGCAGCCATCCTTCCATTGCAGCGAACCAAACTTCCTATCAACAACCCATCGAGCAGCAGCGAGCACTTGAAAACTGGACAGCAAGGTAGTCATCATCAACACAGGCACCACGACATGACAGTCCGGTGTAGAGTAGTGATAACAAACATCCTCTAAACAAGATAGAATTTCCTGCCAATTACATAAAACAACAACCCTTATCAATGAAGCCCAACAACCCCCAATAAACAGGATGATACACACATTTATTAAACTTGCATCACTCGACCCACAGTATAGGATCTCACTACACTCGGAATTTGCTTCCTTAGCCTGCAAATAAAGAGATAATATATATATAAATGTTAGCATAGAAAACATGTGTAGACTAACTTCACTCAACCCTCAAACAATCCAGAAGTGCTGCTGAAATGTCGTAACAGTGTACACAGAATATATGACTCACATCACTCAACCCACTATTTCCAAAGAGTCAACAACTGCACAATTCACAAACAGTTAGAAAACCCCACATTTTATGGCTCACCAACACTCAACTCACTTGTGAGAAACTCACATCACTCAGCAGCCCTCCCAATACTGACAGTACGGGGCTTCAAGATAGAATCAGACAGATTCCATTGATCTAAGAACCATTCATCACCTGCAAATCTAGGTAAATTGCAAATAGACATTAGCCTGCCTCTAACCATTTGAACAATTGACTTGATAACAACTTCTTCAGGTTTCATTTCCTTGTTAAAAATTTTGTTGTTTCTTTCAATCCAGATTTGATAAACTGTACATAGCAGGGACAGTCTAGTGGTTATGGCTTTCAAGGACTTGCCACAACTCTCCCTAACAGCAACTTGAACAATGTCAGGCCAGAAAATATCAGGCCACTTCACATTACATTTTGCTTTAATAGCATCCCAAACCTTTAGAGAAAAGATGCAGTTAAAGAAAAGGTGGGAATGGCTTTCAGTTTGGTGATTGCAAAAGGAGCACTTGAAGTCATCACTCAGACCAAAAGATTCTAACCTATCCCCAGTATTAAGCCTGCCATGCAAAGCAATCCAACAAATGAAACTGACTTTGGGAATAATAAATGGTCCCCACAGCAATTTGTACCAGGCCACCTTATCAAATTTATCTCTCCAAAGGTTCCAAACAGATTGGATGGAGAAATCACCATTATGGGTAAGAGTCCAGATTGGAATATCAAGACTAGTAGACCTAGGTTTAAAGGAGGAGGGAGTCAAAGAAATAAGATCTCTGATTTCCCAAGAGTTAGGGAAAGGCCAATTCCAGGAATCCCCATCAACAATATTGCTCACTTTAGCCTCCCTAGAGAGCCCAGAATCATAGATAATCCTATCCCCAAATTTATCGCAAATAGAACCCACCGGATGCCAATTATCATGCCACAAAAAAGTAGCATTACCATTTGGCACTTCTTGTTGACTGTGTCCCACATCTGGATTCTGCAAACCATCATCCTTCGGTTCTGCATGGTTTTCTGACACTGTAGGAATATCTGGAACACCCACCTTCCTCTTGCCCTTAGCCTTGACAGTTTCCCAACCAGGATCCGGATTGTTCTCTGTTTGTTTTTGGATGTTGATTAAAGTAGCAACTTGAGACTTTACACACTTGGTGGTGTCATGCCCAAAGGCTACGCAATGCTCACACTTAGGGGGTAATCCTTGATATTTAACCCTAACAACTGCATCTTCCCCTTCACAGTTCACCTTGAACATCGATGGTAGGTTGGAGGTTGCTTCTATCTCCACACAAACCCTTGCAATGGACACTCTACTACCCTGTTCTGTAAGTTGGTCCATGAATAAAGGAATACCTACAGCACTAGCAATACGACTTAAACCGTCGCTATCCCAATACTCGAAAGGGACATTGAAAAATTTAGCCCACACTGGAACCTTAGTAGCCTTATCCTTAGTCAGCTTCATCATACGAGTCCACTTTTTCAGAAATAGATTGAAACCACCAATATACCAGGGCCCTACTTCAAGGACTAAGCTACAACAATCTGGACTCTCAAAGATGAAAAAGCTAAAACCCTCTCCATTGGCTAAAACATCTTTCAAACCCTTGTTTTTCCATAAGCCGAAAGCACTGTTTCTCAGGTAGTTATAGGATACACCCTTATCAAGAAAATACCCAACCAAGCATGAGTCCTATTTTTCTAAAGGGTTAGGCCGTGGAGGTAGATTCACACTGGCATAGCCATCACTACGGATAGGAGGGACATATCTCAAAGGGATGCTAGATCGAGTTGATGATGCAGCCACATCGGCTCAGGTTTTTGTGGATGGCTCTTTGCCCTGACCTCTGCCTCCCCCTCGCCCTCTACCTTCTCTACCACCTTTGAAGTTGGAAGTTCCCCCCCTACGAAAACCCATCTCCTCTCGACCACCTTCATCGCTAAAATCAGAGATTTGAAAATGAGTCTCTTCAGTTACTCGCACAACTTCGGCAGAGACAAGATTCTCTTCCTTCTCCTTTTCTATAGGTAGATCTAATTGGTATTCACCATGGCCCTTAGCATCGTTTCTGTTTCGAGCAACCAGGATGCTATCAGGAAGGTTTTGAAACATAGGGGTTTCAAACTCTGTAAGATCAGACCATCGCGATGTCGATTGAGAACCATCTAGGGTAGGCGATGTCATTATCGATGGAGAAGGAGCTTTCAATCTCGCCAATCGATCTGCTACTCTCTGGATATCTGAGGGATCTACCGTTAGAACACTTCGATCTTTTTGATTTAGGGTTTTCCCCACACCATCAGTGTCGTTAGACTGCCCTAGAGCCAAAACATCCTCTTCGATGTTATCCTTAGTCAGATCCATATTTGCCTTACTCAATACTTCAAATTTGTTGCTCACAAACCCTAGGTTATCACTCAACTTACCCACCTCAGGATCTATCTCATTTGTATCACTCACCCGTATACCCAATGGACTCTCAAAAATAGTCAAAGCATTAACTCCTAACATCGTATTCAATGAGGGATTGAAACCCTAGAAACGCAGGTTTCTAGAGAGATACGGGAGCTTCTCACTCTAACCCATTTTACTTCAAAATTCCCTCTCTGCAATCTCTCTCTGGCTAAGCAAGGTTCATTTGAGTTAAACTAGGCAACTTCAGCTAATGAAACAACTAGTGGCCTAAGTTTATTAGTTCCCAGAACAATGTAGAGAAGGATAGAGAAGGACGGAGAAAGTTAGATAGAAGCTTTCTTCTTGAAAGCTAGATGAGAAGTTGGAGCAAAGAAAGAGAAATAGGAAGAAAATTAAAGCGAATTCAAATTCATCCATTTGGACTTGACTTTTGAAAACATAGGTGATTAACAAAACCTTAAATTAGGTGCTTAAATTAAACAAATATCGTTATGCTACAATTACTCAGAAAATTCTCATTCTTAGAGGCTAAGCAAGGTTAGTTTGAGTTAAACATGGCCACTTAAACTAATAAAACAATTAGTGGCCTGAGCTAATTATTTCCTATAACTAAATAGAGAAGGACAGAGAAAGAGAGAAACATTGTTCCTGAGAGCTAGAAGAGAAAGTTAGAGAAAGAGGAAGAAGATCAGAGAGAATTCAAATTCAACCTTTTAGACTTGAGAATTGAACAATTAGGTGATTTAGAAAAGCTTAAATGAGGCGCCTAAGTTAAACTAATATCGTTAAGCCACAATTACTTTGAAAATATTCCCTTTCTTAGAGGCTAAGCAAGGTTAGTTTGAGTTAAACTTGGCCACTTAAGCTGATGAAATAATTAGTGGCCTAAGGTAATTAGTTCCTAGAACAACATAGAGAAGGATGGAGAAGGACGGAGAAAGTTAGAGAGAAACATTCTTCTTGAGAGCTAGAAAAGAAAGTTAGAGAAAAGAGAGAAATATAGGAAGAAAATCCAATGGGATTCAAATTCCTCATTTTGGATTTGAGTATTGAAGACTTAGGTCATTTAGAAAAACCTTACGTGGGGTGTTTAAGTTAAACTAATATTGTTAAGCTACAATTACTCAGAAAATTCTCTTTCTTAGAGGCTAAGCATGGTTAGTTTGAGTTAAACTTGGCCACTTAAGCTAATGAAACAATTAGCGGTCTAGGCAATTTAGTTCCTAGAACAAAATGGAGAAGTACGGAGAAAGTTTTTTTTTTGGGTGGGTAAGTCATAAATTAAAGACAAAAATTTACACGTTTACAAGGGGCATACCCCAGGTAATACAACAAATCTCATACCCCCCAAAGGAGAAGAACTAATAAAAAATAAATTAAAACACCCCCACATCAGTAGGGTACCCAACATAAATCCGAAAAATAAAAACAAGATCAAAATCAAAATTGTCCATATATCATTTTTTATCCCCAAGTTCCTTCTACATAAAAATAATGGATGGAACTTGGGGAAGATATATGGACAATTATACAAAGTGAATAAAAACTAAAAAGAAAACCCCAAACCCACGTGAAGCTTGTCAAAAGGAGGCCCCACTTGAATTTGAATGAAATTTCAGCCCACAATTTCCTGCACGGTTACCGACTTTGTGGACCACTACCAAATATATATATATATAAATAATCAAAACAACTATTTATATATATATATATAAATCGACAACCTATAACCCAGCGTCCCATACACGCTACCAAAAACAGTGGGCTGATAAACCACCCACGTGTATTACCCTTCCCCATGTACCAAGCCGTCAAACCAGCTAGCATAAGTGGGAATAGAGACCCACGCTGCACACCAACCACTTTCAGGCAGCACAGAATAGACCACACGCCAAGTACAGCGTGTAACTCACCTCAACATGCAGCTCCCATCTTACAAACGCTGGTGACGGAAAGGCCAAGCACAAAACAGCGCCGATGTCGTGCTGGAACAAACATCAACAGCATAGTTGGACCACAACCATGGCTGGCAAGACTACCAACCAAACCCAATGTAACCCTCTCCATGTATACTAGCTTGGAACAAAACATTTCTCACTCTAGACCTAGAGAGAGACGAAAACAAAACCCTTTTAAAGGTCAACACAACGCCAGAGAAGAAACACAAGGCAACTCACGGTAGCAAAATGCAATAAACGGCGTCGTACCAACGGTGTACAACCACCACAAAACTTCAATACCAAAAACGTTGGACATAAACCCAACAAACCCATCATGACGACGATGTTGGACATCAACCTAAATGCCAGTGGACACAGCACTATCTGAAACAGAGCTTGGTTTGCATGTTAATCTAGATCAAAATCCAGACCAGTGCTCGTAACCAAAACTCTGCAACTAAGGCACACACTTACAAACACACCAAACCTACGGAGAGACGTCGACAGTCCGTTGGCATTACAAGGCCCCTCCTTACAGCAACCAGATTACACAAGAACAGAAAGCCACCATCACAACAAAACCTACCAACAATGACCAAACTCCATCTCAGGCACTGGCCCACGGATAATTTGCCCAACGGGGGTTGACAGATGAGGCCAACCGCAACTTAATATAAACCATGGAGGCCGAAGTAAGCTGGGACAAGAATACCTCCAGAAACAAACCGAAGAACTCCAAACAAAATTAACAAAATATGAACATTGATCATCAAACACCCAAACCAGGGCTTAATAGATCTGAATCAACACTCACTCACCCGCAGAATCTGGGTAGACGAGCTAAACAAGCTAGCCGGAACAGCACCAGTCCTTCACCACCGTGATACACCACCGGGGAGAGCTTTCTCTCTCTAGAATTTAGAGAGAGAAGCTTTGCTTTCTTCCCCTTGCTCAGCAGTATGGAGAAAATTAGAGAGAAACATTCTTCTTGACAAAGCATAGTGCCAAAATTGGAGCGGTCTTTTGGTCTGGTACTGATCTTAAAAAACATAGTGCAAAAATTGCTTGGAATAAGGTTTGCAGCCCTAAAAATGAGGGTTCCTATTTTCTGGAGGTGAGAAATCTATGTGGTGCCAATGGGTGAAATCCTACTTACTTAAAGGCAAGAGTTTCTAGAAAGTCAGGGTCCCTAATGACCCTTCTTGGGTCTGGAGGAAGATTTTATCTCTTAGAGATGCTGTGTCTCCTCTTATCCTGCATAAGATTGGTAGAGGTAACTCTACTTTTTTATGGCATGATAATTGGCATCTCCTTGGTCCCCTTTGGCATAAGTATGGTGATAGAATCTTGTATGATTCCTGTCTCAACAGTGAGGCTAAAGTCAGTCAGATTGTTGATGGGAATTCCTGGAAATGGCCTATTCCTAATTCTTCGAAAATAGGAAGATTTGATCTCAGCTACCCCCAGTAGCTGCACCCCAAATTCTTCTAGGAGTGACCAACCTTTTTGGAAATTAAGCTCTGATGGTGATTTTTCCATTAACTCAGCCTGGAATCACTGGAGGAGCAAATTTGATGTTGTGGCCTGGCACACTCTTCTTTGGGGGCCTCATATGATTCCTAGGGTCAGTTTTATTGTTTGGATGGCTATTCATGAAAAATTAAATACTGGGATCATTTGCAATTGTTTGGCTTGTCCCCTAATCCAAGCTTCCCTTTCTGTCAATACCTTGCTGAGAGCCATCCACATTTATTCTTTAACTGCATCTTTGCTTCTAGAATTTGGGAAGCTCTTAAAGCTAAATGCAATGTAAATTGGGCCTAATCTCCAATGGCCTCATGTTCTAACCTTTGTCACCAAAGAGACCAAGGGTAAATCATTGCGTTCTATAATCCTTAAGCTTACTTTACTTTGCTTTATTTACCAAATTTGGCTTGAAAGGAATAATAGAATCTTTAATAAGGAACACAAACTCGAAGAGGTGGTTACTAACTCAATTGTTCATATGATTAGAGGTAGACTTCTATCTATCACCAATTTGCCTAGATCTACAGGGGATAGCTGGTACATTGCTCAGTGGAATCTGCCCAACACAATCTTGAAGCCCCAATCTCTAGGAATGGGAGGGCTGCTGAGTGGTGTGAGTTCACCATAAGAGGGTTGAGTGAAGGAGAGCAATTCAGAGTGTTTATCTAACTGTTTTTTACTTTGTGCAGTGGCAAGTGGAGCTAAATAGAGTGCCTAAGTTGAGGGTTGAGTGTTGTGAGAAAATATTCAAAGATTGACTGGTGAGAGAATAGAGTGTTAAATGAACTTCTTATGTTCGAGCTAATGAATATCTTGGCCTGTTCTTAATGTTCTAAATAATAATAGATTGTATCATATTTGCTGGAGGTACTTAGTCACGGCTGTTCTTACAGGGTCTACTATAATGTATGAGCAGGTCTTGGGTTGCATGGTTTGGCAGTGGCGTCTGGTGTTTGGGGGCTGCTCTTCAAAGGCCCCTGACACTTCGGATGTTGGATTTGGTAGCTCTTGTGATGGAGATTACTGGTTATCATTGAGGGCAGCTTGTAGCGCCTTTGTGGACACTCGTCTTTTAATTTATACTTTTGTGTTGAATTTCCTTGTTTGGATGATAAACGGTTTTGATTGGATGTTCTCTTTTGGCCTATCCATGCGGGTTGTGCATGGTTTTGTTTTATTTTTGCTTCTGGTAGTTTCCTGTGTGTGGACTGGTTTTGTTTCAGATTTGGGCTTTTGCTTGGCTGTGTTCATGGTCCTCATTCGCATGTATGCGGCTTATGCACACATCCTTTTTGGGGTTTTCTATATTTCGTATAATGTTTTCTCTTTTTCTCTTTCTATCTCTTTTTCTGGGTAGCTGGTTTTGATCCCTGTTAGTTGGGCTGGCTTTTTTGGCTTCGCTTTCGTTTGTATAGTTCTCTTGTAGGTCCTGGGGTATGCCCCTTGTAGCTGTGTAGTTCTCTATTTTTTTTTTTTTTATCTATGTCTTATTCACCCCAAAAAAAAAATATCTTGGCCTGCAAATACAAGTGTACAATATATTGTGTGTTTTCTTTGCATGCTAAAGTGTGGTTTCAATTACAAAATGGTGTGTAATATTTGCATTTTCATTCTCTGGTGCAGATTTTCTTGAACAACAACCAATTGGCCTTCATTTGGGACGGTGGCTGTCAAAAGTTTATCTTCATGGAAGAATTTGCTGTGCTAGACAACTATCACTGGTTGTTGTGTACATTGGTTCCGATGATCTATGCTAGGATAAGAGTTTTGGAGACACAAAGACCAGGCTGCATGCTGAGCCAGTCTACGTGGAAAATCCTCAAATGGAAAATTCTTTGTCTTTCATTTCTGCATTGTAATAGTTCTTTTTTCTTTGGCATGTGTACGGTCTACAACTGGCTGGTGTTTTGTTTCCCTATCCCTGCGGGTTGTGTTGGGAATTTTATTTTTTAACTTTATTTTTACCTTTTGGTTGGGGCTACATGCACGTGATGCTATGGAAAATTACACAGATAAGTTTGTTTTGGTGTTATAGAAGCTGGATTGTGTAGGCAAACCTGCTATTGTGGAAGAATAGTTCAAGTGCCATCATTTTGCTGTCGAGGGCATGTTTTCCCTGGAACACAATGCTTCTGATTGTACTCGTGCTAGGTTGCTGCTGGTTGGTTTATTCTCTTGTTCATTCTCCCTATCTCTAGTTATATATGGATAGTGAACAGGTTGTAAGGCCCTAGTTTTTTTGTTTGGTTTTAAGTTTTTTGGCTCTCTTTAGCTTTAGTGAGTTTGTAGGTTTGTTTTGTTTTTATTTTGTTTGGTGGTCTTGTTTAGCTATGGTAGGCCTGGGGCCTTCCCCTTGTAACTGTGTAAATTTTCTTGTTTTATTTATGTCTTATTCACCCCCCCCCCCAAAAAAAAAAAAGAAAAAGAGAAGAGAAAGTTAGAGAAAAGAAAGAAAATTAGGATGAAAATCACCGGGAATTCAAATTCATCCTTTTGAACTTGAGAATTTAACACTTTGCTGATTTTTTTTTTGGGTGGGTAAGTCATAAATTAAAGACAAAAGTTTACACATTTACAAGGGGCATACCCCAGGTAATACAAATAATCACACGCTGCCCCCCCAAAGAAGGGGGGAGACTATTACAGATAAAAAATAAATACAAAATATCTAATTATCACAACTCGTAAAAGCAGGGTACCCAACAAATAAAGCATATATAGATTTTTAATATTGCCCATATATTTTCTCAAGTAACCCCTACCATCCAGAATAATAGATGGAAATTTGAAAAAAATATATGGGCAAAATAATAAAAAAAACAAAAAAAACTAACCACGTCAGCTCATAACCCATGGCTGACCAACAAAAGAACCAGAAAATCGGCCCCACCCATGTGCTCTATCAACACATATGCATAGACAACAAACATGCATATATATCAACGCACCAGCTAGAAACAATACTGGTTTCAACCAAACAATGGGCCAACTGCCCATACGTTGCTCCACTTACCAATGTAAGTAACATCATCAGCTTTCAATCAACCTGTCTAGCATAGACGGAAAGATTGAGATGGAAACAATCCAATACAACGCGGCACACCACACATATGAGAGTCCACCATGGCCAGCTTGGTGAACCACGAACCACCGGAAAAACCATCACGACACCGCACCGTCGGCAGCAGAACAAATACCCAAAACCCAGCACACGTTGGAAATACCAGTTTGCTGATTTAGAAAAACTTAGATGAAAATGACCCAAATGGGGCTAGAATTGTTTATGACTCTGCTTTGAGTTTAGACGCAAAGGTTGGTGAGATTGTGGAGGGTAATAATTGAAGATGGCCTTTCCCTTCTTCTTGGGAGATTATGGACCTCATTTCTAGCACCCCCTCCACTTTTCTTCCTACGAGTGGGTCAGATGATGTTAGTTGGAGGCCTGCTCCCAATCGTAAGTTCACTATTCAATCCACATGGCACTCCTTAAGGTAACATTTTGATCATGTGAACTGGTCCAAAATTATTTGGGGGCCACATAACATCTCTAAGGTAGATATTTGTAATGCAGTTTAGGGGATTAGGTTGAGAGCTTCTCTCTCTAGAATCTAGAGAGAGAATGCTCCCACCGTTGTTACCCTTGGAGTTTCGAGGTCTCAGTCCCGGTTATCTTCCTCATCCTTGAGGGAGAAAGTGGTCTGTGTGAGTTAAATGAGGTTATATACTGTCTACCAGTCCTGGTCTCCTGTCCGTGTTCTCCCTCACCGGAGTTATGGCCCGATTCCATTTGGTGAATGAGTTTGGAACAGGGTTTTCGAACCAGGTTCAGTGTTTGTCACTGGAGAGTAAAGCTTGTTGATCTGATGCTTGGGTTGGCTCTGGGTGTAAACTCCAGGTGTGTGGCGGCTGGAGCTGTTGCTCTTTGGAGGTGTATCACCGGTGGTCTCTTGTGTCGTTGGTTCGTCACTATGGTTTGGACATAGGTGCATTGCCGGCGGTGTATCTGGTTCTCGGATACCATCGGTGTGACCTGTGTGCTTGGTTCTGGACTGGATTTCCTAGATGGTGATTTTAGGTTCCATTGTTCCAGGTTGTTGGTATCGCCATCCATGGTAGTGGTCCAGTGGTGCAGATTAATCGGTGATCCCTTGTCACTGGTCCTGGGTTTGACTCCGGCGTCTCTGTTCCAGCCCAAGGTTGGCATGCTTGGCTTCTCCAGTGCTTGTGTTGTTTTCTTTTGAGTTTTGGAGGTCTGCCTGTTGCTATGCGCAGTTTGTTGTCCGGTGGACTTCGTGAATCAGTTCTCTCCGAAGCTGGGTTTTTGCTTCGTGGGTCTTCTGGTGGGGTTCTACGGGTTGTTTGCCATGTTTGGCATGGCAAGTGTTTGGCTGGCGGTGCTGGTTTTTTTCCGACGGCAGGTTATGTTCTCGGTAATCATGCTTCGCCGGCCATGGTGTCTTTCCGACACTGGTGTCTGTCACCAACGTCTGTGAGATGGGAGTTGCATGTTGACGTGAGCTACACGCTCTACTTGGCGTGTGGTCTATTGTGTTGCCTGAAAGTGGTTGGTGTGCAGCGTGGGTCTCTGTTCCCACCTATGCTAGCTGGCTTGACGGCTTGGTACATGGGGAAGGGTAATGCACGTGGGTGGTTTATCAGCCCACTGTTTGATAGCGTGTTTGGGACGCTGGGTTATTAGTTGTCAACTTCTATATATATATATATATAAATAGTTGATTTGATTACTTATATATATATATATTTTTTTTTTGGTTGTGGCCCATTAAGTGGGTAACCGTGCTCTTTTTATTGCACGGTTTTGTTTGGTTTGTAAATTTGTTTTAGTGGGTTTTCTACCACTTATGTACAATTGTCCATATATCTTCCCCAAGTACCCATCTATTATTTTTAGATGATAGAGGGTACTTGGGGATTAAAATAATATATGGACAATTTGATTTTATTATTGTTTTGTTGGGGACCCGATTGTTACGGGTGTGCTTTAATTAGTTTTTTTTAGTTTTCCCCTTTGTGTGGGTTTGTGGTTCGTTGTATTACCTGGGGTATGCCCCTTGTAAACGTGTAAGTTTTTTGTCTTTAATTTATGACTTACCCACCCAAAAAAAACATCCCTAAGGTGAGTTTTGTGGTGTGGATGGCTATCCTTGGCAGATTGAACACTGGAGATAGATTAAAACTTTTTGGTGTGACCCTTTCTTCAGAGTGTATTTTCTGCCAACACCCCTGTGAAGACCATAATCACCTTTTCTTTTATTGTCCATTTTCTGAAAAAAAAATTGGGCCTGTATTAAGGGGAAAATAAATGTTGATTGGCCATCAATTCCTTGGAATGATTTGGTCCAGCTCATTGCTAACTCTGTGAAAGGGAAGTCTTTAGGGACTATTATTACTAAGCTTGCCTTTGCTTGTACGGTGTACCAGCTATGGATTGCTAGGAATAATAGGGTCTTTACCAAGGAGGTGGTCCCTGAAGTGGTGGTTATTAAGAGCATTGTGGACATGGTTAGATTCAGGGTAATGCATATTACAAACCTGACTTCTCACCATACTGACAGTTGGTACATGAGCTCATGGAGGCTTCCTCACACCATTATGAAGGATGCTAGATCTATTGAGAGAGATGTGAGTTCACAAAATGTGGGTTGAGTGATGGTGAGCAGATACATTGTGGGGTTTCCTAATGTTTGTTCTTGTTATAGGTATGCGAATCACAGGGAAGGAGAAGCTTGAGTGTTTGCCATTCTTTTTGTGGGTTGAGTATAGTGTGAGAGATATACAAATTCCTTACCCAACATCACTAGCCATATTGAGAGGGACTAGCATGTTTCTATATATTGCCTGTATCTGTTATTTTTACAGGTTTATGGAGCATTATTTTTTGAGTGATTTGAGTTTAGATATATGTGGGTCGAGGGCAGTGAGCATATATATATGAGGTGTACAAAGTTACTTGTCACTTTACTTTTGGGCTATGGTTTTGCTAATTCTGTTCTGGTATCTGCTACTAACAGGGTATACTATCTGGTTTAAGCTCTGTTAAGGATTCATGGGGTGGCAGTACATCGTTGTTGGTGCTGTTAGCTTCGGGATTCAGCTTTGGTACTATCTTTTCTGGGATCTGAATGTGTTGCTTGGATGGCTGCTGGTAGCGCCTCATTGTGTGAAGATGGATTTTATTTTATGCTTCTGTGTCTATTTATTATTATATGGCCTACCTGTGCGGGCTGTGCATGGGAGACACAAAACAGGTTTTGTTCTCTTTACTATTGGCTGCCTAGTTGGTATGGGTGTGTTCATGATCCTCATCAAACTTGCATGCGGCCCATGAACACATTCCTTTTTGGGTTTTTCTACAGTGACTGTGTTTCTTAATTTTTACTTTTGCTAGATATGTTTGATATGCTTTATCAACCCTTGCTGGTTTGGTCATGGCCTTTCCGGTTTTGCTGATTTTTGTTTCATGTTTCTGTCTCTTGTATAGTGTTTTCGTAGGGCCTGGGGTATGCCCCTTGTAGGGGTGTAAGTTCTTTGTTTTTATTTTATGACTTATCCACCCAAAAAAAGAAAAACTTAGATGAGATACTTAAGTTAAACTAATATCGTTATGCTATAATTACTCAGAAAATTCTCTTTCTTAGAGGCTAAGCAAGGTTAGTTTGAGTTAAACTTGGCCACTTAAGCTAATGAAACAATTAACGGCCTAAGCTATTTAGTTCCTAGAACAGAATAGAGAAGGAAGGAGAAGGACGGAGAAAGTCAGAGAGGAACATTCCTTCTTGAGATCTAGAAGAGAAAGTTTGAAAAAAAGAAAGAGAATTAGGAAGAAAATCAAAAGGAATTCAAGTTCATCATTTTAGATTTGAGAATTGAACGCTTATATTCACCAAAAAAAATTGAACGCTTAGGTGATTTAGATACCTTAAATGCGGTGTTTAAGTTGAACTAATTTCCTTAAGCTACAATGACTCATAAAATTCTCTTTCTTAGAGGCTAAGCAAGATTAGTTTGAGTTAAACTTGGCCGCTTAAGCAAATGAAACAATTAGCGGTCTAGGCAATTTTGTTCCTAGAACAAAATACAGAATGATGGAGAAGGACTGAGAAAGGTAGAGAGAAACATTCTTCATCAGAGGTAGAAGAGAAAGTTAGAGAAAAGAAAAAATAATAGAAAAGAAAATCAAAGGGAATTCAAATTCATCCCTTTGGACTTAAGAATTGAACACTTAGTTGATTTAGAAAACCTTAAATGAGGTGCTTAAGTTGAACTAATATCCTTACGCTACAATTACTCAGAAACTTCTATTTCTTAGAGGCTATGCAAGGTTAGTTTGAATTAAACTTGGCAACATAAGCAACTGAAACAATTAGCGGCCTAAACCAATTGGTTCATTGAACAAAACAGTTGATGGAGAAGGACAGAGAAAGGTAGAGAGAAACATTTGTCTTGAGAGGTAGAAGAGAAAGTTAGAGAAAAGAAACAGTAATAGGAAAGAAAGCAATGAGAATTCAAGCTCATCATTTTGGACTTGTGAATTGAACACTTAAGTGAATTAGAAAACCTTATTCACCCAAAAAAAAAAAAGAATTAGAAAACCTTAAATGAGGTGCTTAAGTTAAACTAATATCGTTAAGCTACAATTACTCAGAAAATTCTCTTTCTTAGAGTCTAAGCAAGGTTAGTTTGAGTTAAACTTGGTTGCTTAAGCTAATAAAACAATTAGTGGCCTAAGCTAATTAGCTTCTGGAACAAAATAGAAAAGGATGGAGAAAGTTAGAGAGAAACATTCTTCTTGAGAGGTAGAATAGAAAGTTAGATTAAAGAAAGAGTAATAGGAAGGAAATCAAAGAGAATTCAAATTTATCATTTTGGACTTGGGAATTGAACACTTAGGCGATTTAGAATACCTTAAAAGTACCCTCCTAAAAAAATAAAAAAAAAACCACTAAACGAGTGGATTTTTTTTTTTTTTGGGTAAGTAAAACGAGTGGATTAAGTTTTAAACTAATATCGTTGCTCAAAAAATTCTCTTTCTTAGAGGCTAAGCAATGTTAGTCTGAGTTAAACTTGACCACTTAAGCTAAGGAAACAATTAGTGGCTAAGCTAATTAGTGCCTAAATAGAGAAGGTGGGAGAAAGTTTGTGAGGAACATTCTTCTTGAGAGCTAAAAGAGGAAGTTAGAGAAAATAAAGAGAAACGGGAAGAAAATGAAGGGAAATTCAAATTCATCCTTTTGTACTTGACGACTGAACACTTGGGTCAGTTTGATAACCTTAAATGAGGTGCTTAAGTTAAACAACTAGCGTTAAGCTACAATTACTCAGAATTTTTTTGTTTTTTTTTTTTGGGGGGTGAATAAGAAATAAATAAAAGACAAAGGATTTACAAGATTACAAGGGGCATGCCCCAGGCCCTAGCACAAAACAAAACACGAACCTCGGCTACATAACACCGACGCCCAGCCACAGAAACACAAGAAAAAACCGAGAAAGCTACAACCAAAGAACAAGGATCAAAGGGTGGTTACTAGCCAACTGATTGTACAAAGGCCATATCCTACAATAGATAGGGACCTTGTACAATAATAATAAGCAGCAGCCAAACTTTGACCATCACAAACCAAAATACCCAGCCTTCTAGATTCCTTCCTACACAACCCGTAGGAATAGGTTCCTATACCTCTAATGTACCGAACTAAAATCCTACCAGGAGCCTTACGGGAGAAACAGCCCGTAATATCATCCTTGTAGGAATACCTATAGCACAAAATAGTTAACCACACAATCCCACCTACACAGCCCGTAGGGGTAGGCATTATTACACAAAATAACAATATAAACACCATAAAAAGGACAACTTCTTTTCTCTTTCATGTAACACAGCAAGGCGCTTGAAGCAACCATCTCCACGTTACAAATACCCTCTCCAAATTGCCATCTGGAACTGCTCCATAAGCAATCACCATTCCTAAAGCCGTGACCTACCACTTGGAAGAAACACAACACACTGCTGCGTCTCCCAAACTGGCGCTGATAGCAGCCATAATTCCTGCACCTGTACTTTGTAAAGTGGTCCTGGACCATATCCAGCAATCTATGAAAAATTAGACTCCGAAGCATATCAAAAAGAAGCAAAAATAGAACAAACATTGTATAGGATCTCACAACACTCGGCCCACACTCAGAAATGTCTCTCCTCTCCATATAGTATCTCCCATCACTTGACCCACAACTCACAGATTTATATTCCATCTGAGACGGTAACAACACAGTGAGCATATCCCTAACCTGCAAAACAGAAATGAGATAACATATATGAAGAGAGATTAGAAAATCAATTTTGGTAAATCTCACATCACTCAACCCACAGATATAGTGAATGATATACTGGCTCACTTCACTCAACCCACAATGATATTTTCCAGCTCCAGTCCTTGTGTTTATCAGCATCAAGTACTTGACAACTCGAGAACCTACACTAGAACAATTATTAGAAAACCCACTGTATTTGCTTCCATCACTCAACCCTCAATATTGGTGCACTCACATCTCTCAAGCCTCTCCCAACATTTGAATGTGGGGGCAACTTTATAATGGTGGATGGCAGGTTCCATTGTGACAAGTACCAGCTATCACCTATAGAATTTAACACATTATTCATTGAAATTAACCTACCTCTCACCATTTGGATGATATGCTTAGTGACCACCTCAGCAGGGGCATTGGTCTTGTTAAAGACACGACCATTCCTCTCAATCCAAATATGATACACCGTGCACATAAAGGACAACTTCACAATGACAGACTTAAGAGACCTCCCCTTAGTAGCATTAACAGCAAATTCGACATACTCTAACCAGGTTAGGTAAGGCCACCTGACATTACACTTATTCTGAATAGCAGCCCAGATCTTAGAGGAGAAAGCACATCTAAAAAATAGATGGGAATGGCTTTCCTTAGGATCATTACTGTGATACCCCTGTTCCGTAATCTGCTAAATTGGTCCTTAATTTGAGTATGATTATGTGTTTAGTATAATTTTATGTGCCATTATGAGAATATATGTGATTTTGGATTTTTATCTGTTCACCGTAGGAATATCTGTTTTATTTTCCGCTTCAGAAATTAAATTGAGGGCCTTATCGGCCACAGAACCCAAAATTGATTACGCCATTGTAATTGGCATAATTTTTGGAGCCTACGGTGGAATTCAATTGAAAATTTATTCTGGTCAATTTAAACTGATTAAAATGATGAATTAAGAGCCCAAATATTTTATATTAAATATTGTGTTAGTGGGCTTTGTTGTCAAGGCCTTAAACACTCAATCTCTCTCTCCTTAGCCTCATTTTGGACTGAATGTAACTCAAGAAGAGAGAGGGAGCCGGCCATTTAGAGAGAGAGGGAGAGAATTGCATAATTTGTGACTCAAGCTTGGAGATTTGAAGTCTAGTTCAAGAATTGACCATAGATTGGGCTTCTAGGTAAGCATTGATTCTTGAATTCATGAGTTTAATGGGCAATTTTGTGTATTCAAAGTTGATTTATGGTCAAGAGTGAGAATTGAAAGGAATTTAAATTGTATGTGTTGGATTGAAGGTCAATGTTTGCATGCATGTATGTGATTGCCTTGAATTTTCATATTTGAGCACCAAATGCATGATCTATGTGAGTTTTTAGTTGAAGATCATGTTCTTGACCATCTCTTCATCACATAAGTTGAGAATGAGAATAATGTACCACATGCATGTGCAGATTATAAGGGTACAAGAGTTGAATGTATGAAATGGTTGTGTTAGTAATGGGTTTGGTGCAATTTGAGCCATGCATGCATCTGTTTTGAGAAATTGAGCTTTCTAATGTTGTAAATTGGTATTGGTATCATGCTAGTATGTGTATGTGTGATATTTGAGCCTTTGTATGCACAAAAAATGGGTTGAATGTCGAGTTTGAACTCAAGGGAGTGTTCTGGAAAACCCAGAATTCATGGTGTCCGCTCGAGCGGGGGAAGTGCCGCTCGAGCGAAGAAATTGAGCTCCCAGCATTTTCTGCAGACATGGTTCCGCTCGAGCGGGAAGTGGACGCTCGAGCGGGGAGCTATGTAGACAGGAAGTCCGCTCGAGCGGAGGGGTTCACGCTCGAGCGGGGATTTGAGGCAACCAGTACTTCTGCAGACTTAAGGGTCCGCTTGAGCGGGGAATCCCACGCTCGAGCGGGGACCCTATTTTCTGAAATCCTGTTTTTGCATTTTATGTTCTGTTTTCCGTTCTCTTTCACTTGCAAGCACTCTTAGGCATATGTTAAGCATTGTAAATGAGTTAATGGGATAACAAAGCCTAAAGAGGAATATGTGAATTAAAGAACGGATTGAACTGTTAATGACCCTTTTGTTTCATGAAATGTGTAGGGTCAAGCTCCAGGGCAAATCCACAAGCCGATCTGTGAGTAATATCGATATTTGAATGCTTGTGAATGTCAAATTGTTTACTCCCTTTTAAGCTTTATAAATTGCTAATTGGGATTGTGGACGTAAGTCAGATATGAATGCATAAATGGACCCAAGGTCGTTTTGACAAGCATAAATGGACCCAAGGCGTGTTATTACGTGAATGGACCAAAGGTCATTTTGTTAAACGTAAATGGACCAAAGGTCGTTTTGATGAACATGAATGGACCAAAGGTCGTTTTGATACGAATGTATGGGCCGAAGGCCGTTCTGACATGAATGAGTGGGCCAAAGGCCGTTTTGAAATGAATAAGTGGGCCGAAGGCCATTTTGAAATGAATAAGTGGGCCGAAGGCCGTTTTGAAATGAATAAGTGGGCCGAAGGCCGTTTTGAAATGAACAAGTGGGCCAAAGGCCGTTTTGAAATGAATGATTGGGCCAAAGGCCGTTTTGACATAATCAAATGGGTCGAAGGCCGTTTCGTAATGAATGTAAAGCTGAATGAGTAAAAGGCCAGGGTGTGCGGAACTATGATTTAAATCACCCTTATATATATTAACTACAGAAATGAATTGGGCCTAAGGCCGTTTGGAAAACGTTGTTTTACGTCTTGTCGCATAAATTCTGTAATTGATGTTATTCACTGGGCTATCGCTCATGCTCATTTCTGTCTGTAGGTGAGCCAAGAGAGGTCCAGACCCAGCCTCAGTGAAGCCTGTGTAGAACGACCCAGATTTTTGGAGAGTCAGCCCTCGTGTCTCACGTGCGAGACCTGTCCTTGCCATTTTGTTATGTAATTATGTGTGGTCTTATTGGCAAGGGTTTTGTGTACATTTGTATGTAGTCTGTTATGGGTTGGCTCAGTTTGATGATCCTGTTGTAAGGAAGTTTATGCTACTATACTTTTGATGTGGGTTATTAACGCATATGAGTATGGTTTGTTCTTTGTGCATATAAGCACCGCTCTGTGGACAAAGTTTTAAATTTTTGCTTCCGTTTGGCCCCTTTTCTCTGACGAGTCATGTCCGTTTTGGTTTGAGGCCGTAGGTAATCACAGGATTACTGGCCGGTCATGTCCTTAACCCATAGGGGCGGGTTGGGGTCATGACAATTACACAACGGACAACTAGCATGAGGAATAAGGCCAAAACCCTGAAGTCTATCCCTAGTATTCAACCTCTCATGTATAGCCAACCAAACAATGAAGCTAACTCTAGGGATGAAAGGAGGCCCCCAAAGCAGCTTATACCAAGGGACTTTACTTCCCTTATCTCTCCAACAATCCCAAGTAGACTGAATAGAGAAACTGCCATCCCCCGTAAGGCACCACAAAGGACTATCCTGAGAGCTATCCATCGGTTTAAAGGAAGGAGGGGTTGAGTCAATCCACTCCCTGATTTCCCAGGAATTAGGGAAGGGCCAACTCCAAGCACCATGAGAAATGATGGAGCTAACTTTAGAATTTAGATCAAGACCAGCGTCATAGACAATCCTAGGCCCAAACCTACTCCACAACGAACCAAGAGGATGCCAATTATCAAACCACAGAAACACTTTCTCCCCGCTACCAATCTTAAACTTAATGAGCGGGAAAATAATGTTCCTCAATTGCAAAATCTTCCTCCAAACCCAAGAAGGGTCACTAGGGATTTTGACGTACCAGAAACTTCTGCCTTTGAGTAAGTAAGACTTAACCCATTGGCACCACATAGAACCCTCTCCCCCCGAGAAAAGGAACCAAACATGCTTGGCTATAGCAGCCTTGTTCCAAACGCCCATATCCTTGAACCCCAAGCCCCCCTCATTCTTAGGTTTACAGATGGAATTCCAAGCAATTTTAGCACCATGCTTTTTCATATCATTACTAGACCAAAGGAAGGATCTGAGCAGACTCTCAATTTCCCTAATAACCTTTCTAGGAAGGATAAAAAGGGAGAACCAATACACTTGCATCGAGAAGAGTATAGTCTGAATGAGTTGAGCTCGACCCGCATAAGAGAGGAGCTTGTTAGTCCAACTTTTGATTCTCTTGGTTATCCTCTCAATCAAAATTTGGCAATCAATAGCCTTAAGCTTGGTGGTGATCAAAGGAACCCCCAAATATTTAACCGGTAAAGTGCCTTCAGTGAACTTAGCACATTAGAGGATCTCCTCTCTGAGTTGCCTGTTACAACCAGAGAAGAACCTGCCTCGATCCAATGATGACAGCTGGTTTCTAGCCAATTGGAACCTGCCAGAGACAATTTTGAAGCCCCATATTTCCAGATATGGGAGGGCTGCTGAGTGATGTGAGTTCTCTAAAAGTGGGTTGAGTGATAGTGAGCAAAAAGGAGTGGTCTAATGGGTTGGTCTTTTGCAGGTGTAGCTTGGAGCTCAATTTGGTTCCCCAGTTACTTGAGGGTTGAGTGTTGTGAGTCACACCCATAATTCTCAGCACACATGAGGGTCGAGTGAATTTAGCTATGATAATTTATGCTAATGTTTATATATATTGTAAATCTTTATGTGCAGGTTAAGGAAGCTTTTTTTGAGTGGTGTGAGCACCGAAATTGTGGGCCGAGTGCTGTGAGAGTCTATATTGAGTGCACTGTTTCTGTGTTATGTTCTAGTAGGCTATTTTATGTTTATTGGAAGTACTCAATCCTGCCTATTTTTTCGGGGTTTACTACAATGTTTGAGCTGTATTGGGGCAGTCTGGACAATCAACGTCATACCTTTCTTGATGGCTGCGGGTTTGATGGTACTATGAGTTTAGACAGTTCGAGTTGATGTGTTTCCTGGTTCTTGGTTATGGCTGCTTGTAGTGCCTTTGTGGATGCTTGTCTTTCTTTTATTTTTATTTTACAGTGCTGTATTTGGACAGTTGATGTTTGTTGGATTATCACCTCTTTTGTCCTAACTGTGCGGGATGTGCATAGTTTTGATAGTTTTGTGTTTGCTTCGGGTTTAGCTCCTGTTTGTGGGCTGGTTTGTATTGATTCCGATATGGGCTGCTGTTTGGATGTGTTCATGGTCCTCATTCGAAAGTATGCGGCTTATGAACATATTTTTTGGGTTTTATATTTTACCCATGCTATGGTTTTCTTCTACCCATCTTTTAAGTTTAGTCAGCTATACTTGTTCTGATCTTGTTCTTTAGCTTTGCTTTTGCTGGCTGGGTTTTTTTGTTTCTTTGCTTCTGTATAGTTTCTGTTAGGTCCTGGGGTATGCCCCTTGTAGCTGTGTAATCTCTGTTTTTTTATTTTATGTCTTATTCACCCAAAAAATAAATAAATAAATAAAAAAATAAAAAAATAAAAAGAAGATGCTGCTCTCACTAGGACTAGGAGTAAGGCCAAAAAGCCTTCTAAACTCCTCCAAACCTTGCATAATAAGGTTAACAGTCATAGGATCCCCTTTACTAAAGATCATCAAGTCATCCGCAAAACAAAGGTTAACAATTTTGGTTTTATCACACCTCCAATGAAACTGAAACAACGGATTTCTGGCTTTTTCAGCCAGAATTCTAGCTAAAATTTCCATAGCCAGGACAAACAAATAAGGGGACATAGGATCCCCCTGCCTAAGCCCTCTAGCGCCTTTAAAATACCCATGAAGGCTACCATTAATGCAAATGGAGAAAGAAGGACTTGTCATACAAGCCTTGATCCAATTTATCATGCATTGAGGGAAATCCATAGCACGAAGGATATCAAGAATAAACTCCCATCTCACATTATCATAAGCTTTCATAATATCCACTTTCATAGCACACCTAGGAACCTTGGAGTCCCTATGGTAGCCTCTCATAATTTCTTGGGACAAGAAAATGTTGTCCGAGATCCTTCTCCCATGAACAAAAGCAGATTGCACAGGATCAATCAGATCCGGAAGCACCTGCTTGACCCTATTAGCAATGATCTTAGCAATACACTTATAGATAGTGTTACAGCAGGAAATGGGTCTGTAATCCCCAACTTTCATGGGATTAGGAATTTTGGGAATGAGGGCAATGATGGTGCTATTGACCTCAGACAGGAGCTTTCCAGACTCAAAGAAAGACCTAATGGCTGTGGTCACCTCCCTACCCACAATGTCCCACGAACTCCTAAAGAAGCCTGCTGAGTAGCCATCAGGACTAGGGGCCTTGTTGGCCTTAAGGGACCAGAAGACCTCCTTAATTTCAACATCAGTAACTGGTCTACTCAACATGACAGACTGGTCACTAGAAACCTTGGAATGAACCAAGGATCTAATTCTCTCAAAACCATTATACTCATCCCCAATGGGAGTACCAAATAGATCAGTGTAAAACTGAACAAAGGTATTATGGATATCAACACTCTCAGTCGATCTAGTACCATCACCCATATCAACACTCAGAATTTTCCCCCTATTGATATTACCTTTAATAGTCCTGAAGAAAAAGCTACTATTTCTATCCCCAAGCCCAAGCCATTGGACTCTAGACTTCTGAAGTGCAAGACTCTCTTCCACATGGCTAAGGTCTATGTACCTTCTATGTTCCCCTTTCTCTTGACCTTGCAGAACCATATTCAAAAGATCCTTATCCAATTTCAATTGGAGAATATCCAAACTAGTCTTAAAGGCTTGAACACGAATCGATATATCGCCGAAATCTTTCTTATTCAAAAGTTTAAGACCAGCCTTTAGATGCCTCAGCTTATGACAAACCCTAAACATAGGGACCCCTCTAACAAATTGATTCCAAGTTGATGAGACAGTAGAGAGGAACTCCGGATGTTTGGACCAGCAGTCGAAATATTTAAAAGGCTTTTTAAAAGAGGTCCACACATCAGAAATGTTGACCACAGCAGGAGAGTGGTTAGAGATCCCAGAAGGGTGGAAAAAGGCAGTAGATTCAGTGAACTTGTCCAACCAGGCCTCATTAACTAACACCCTATCAATTTTAGTGGCTATGTAAGCACCTTCACCCCTTTTGTTAGCCCAAGTGAATTGACAACCCCCATAAGACAAGTCAGCCAACTCAGCTGCATTAATGTAAGTGTTAAAAACCTCATGATCAGTAGTCCAATTAGAAGACCCCCCGACTTTCTCCTGACGAAATCTAATAGCATTAAAATCTCCCAAGAAAATACATGGGGATTTGGATTTAGATCGGGACAATTGAGCCATATCATCAAAAAATTGTAACCGCAGATTGTGTTTATTTTCAGCATAAACAAAAGCTGCATAAAATTCATCATTAGTAGCCAACTCCGTAACTTTACAAAAAATGTGTTGGTTAGACATTGAAAGCAGTTGAACATTACAAAAGGCATTGTTAACACACCCACACCAACCAGTTGCAGTTGGTTGAGAGTTAGACAAAAAAGACCAATCACCAAAACATTTAGCGCAAATATTATTTCATTTGATTGTTTAATTTTAGTCTCCAAACACCATGACATTGATATTTTCTTTAAGAACCAGCGTTTACTTCCTTATGTTTAAAGGGTCATTCAGCCCTCTAAACATTCAAGATGCAATTTTAACAGTCATAGAGATACAAAAAGAGACTCTAAACAAAAACCACAACCAACTACAACCTGAGGTTACTTTTCTCTTCTCTTGGCTACTGCTACCTTTGCAGAGGATTTGTTACCCTTTTGATGCACTGTTTGTGTGAAGCAGCTTTAGGATCTCTTAGCCGAATTGATACTAGCCGACACTGTGTCCATATACTCAGCAGTGAGGGATAAATCAGCTTTGTAATTTCCAGGACATTTTCTGTGAACTTGTCCATTTCTTGGCCGGTGATTCCATCGCAACTGCTCTTCTGAACCTTGTGAGGTGTCCTCCCTACAGGGTTTGGCAGAGAAGCCTCCTCTGTTCCTATTTCGGAGCCAGCTCTCTACTTCTGTATTGGGTTTAGACCCCCTTCATCACTGGGTCAGAACTGGTTTGGCTCTCCTACCTTCTTTTGCCTTTAGCTGTAATTTGTTGTCCACTCTTCGCGTCCGTCTCGGATTTTGTTCTCAGTGTTCTTTTGTAAGGAAATCAAAGGGCCACTTGGGTTGACACACTTGTCAGTCTCATGCCAAAAATCTGACAGTGTTGGCAAATTGCAGGAATGCTTGGTATTCAACACGGATTAACTCAGCTTCCTCTCCACATCTATCTGGAAGATGTAGGCAGTTTGATGTGGCTCTATTTCAACACAGACCCTTGCAAGGCAAACTACTACCCTAGGCGTGGCTGATCCATGAAAAGAGGATTACCAATAGCACTAGCTATATCTGCTTAACCATCTGGGTCCCAATACTCATTGGAATATTGAAAAATTTTACCCAAACTGGGATCTTGGTAAATTTCTCTTTGGCATTTTCATCATTCTTTTCCACGTTTGAGAATGAGGAGAAAACACCAATGTACCAAGGGCCCCCTTCTAGCACTTCTCTGCAACTTTCAGGGAATCAAAGAGAAGAAAATTTTTTTTTTTTTGTTAGAGGCTAAGCAACGTTAGTTGAGTTAATTAGTGGCCTAAGCTAATTAGTTCTCGAACAAAATAAAGAAGGATAGAGAAGGACGGAGAAAGTTACAAAGAAACATTCTTTTTGAGAGGTAGAAGAGAAAGTCATACAAAAGAAAGAGAAATAGGAAGAAAATCAAAGAGAATTCAAATTCATCCTTTTAGACTTGAGAATTGAACACTTATGTGACTTAGAAAACCTTAAATGAGGTGCTTACGTTAAACTAATGTCGGTAAGATACAATTACACAGAAAATTCTATTTCTTGGAGGAGGCAAGGTTAGTTTGAGTTAAACTTGGCCACTCAAGCTAATGAAACCATTAGTGGCCTAAGCTAATTAGTTCCTAGAACAAAATAGAGAAGGATGGAGAAGGACAGAGAAGGTTAGAGAGAAATATTCTTCTTGAGAGCTAGAAGAGAAAGTTGGAAAAATAGAAAAAATACTTAATTTTGATGCTAAGGGGAAGAAAGTAAAAGCTCCCCCTGGAGATAGTGAAGATCTGGTGCTGTTCTAGCCAATTGGTTTAGCTCTTATACTCATCATTTGAGTGATAGTGAGCATGGGTTACACATCTATTTTCATGGTGGTCAGGCCCTGGTGCAGCTCCGGCCAGGTAGTTTAGCTCCTCCACTCGTTAATCTATGTGTGAGTGAGCATGTGTTCGGGCCTGTAAAGTTCCGGCAGAGTGGCAGATTTGGGTTTTTTCTTGGTGACTCACAACTGGGTTTCCATTGTTTTGAGCTCGGGTGACCTTTGTCCATGTTTTGGGTTCGTGGTTCTTTTAGTCCAAGTGCTTGATTCATGGTTCTTGGGGAGCTCTGAGTATGAACTGCAGGTTCTTAGGTGAACTGTGCATTGCAAGTGATAGTGATTGTCGTCGGTCATGGTGATTGGCAGTGGTCATCATGGTTTGGCCGGTGGTGCTCTGGTTTAATGTACCAGGTTCTGCCGGTGTAGTGTTTTGGGTGGGTTTCGCAGATTTGACGTCGGCGAGTCGCTGGTGTTGACTTCGTGAAATGGGTTGCACGCTACTGGTCAGCTGGAGTTGACTTCGGTGACGCTGCTCATCAGCTTCGGCAGTAGCCAGGGTGTATTGTCACTGTATTTTTGCTGAGGATGAAGCTTGGTGAGTTGCACGCTCTCTAGGCGAGTGGCTTTGTATGTTGTGCGGTGTGATAAGGCTTGTCTGCTTTTTACAGGCTGTGCATGATGTGTGTTGGGAAGGTAAAGCTATATCAGCATTTTATATATTTATATATATATTTTGGTTTGATTTGTTCTTTGCCGCCATTTTGGAACTTGGTGATGTTGGTGGGCCACGTGTGGGATCAATTTATATTGTAAATCTATAAGGAAATTCACAGTGGCCCACATGCTTGTTGATGCCGATTTCTTTTAGCTGGCTTTTGATAATGGGCGTTTGATGACCACGTGTGGGCTCAATTATATTATTATTTTTGTGGCCCAAGTGGGGAAGGCTTGTTTTGATTTTAATGGAGTTGAGTGGGTCTGACCCACGGTATTTTGGAATGGGCAGTGTGGTTTTTTGTCTAGCATGATTGGGTCTTTGGGACATCCGTCAACTTTGATATGAAGGCGGACTTTTTAATATTGGTCTATTTTTAACGGTTTGTTTGATTTTTTTAGTCACTTTGCAACGGATCAGTTATAGTTGATGTTTTCTTGATGATTGATTGTGTGATCCTCATGTGACTCGATACGAGGGTGGTTTTGAGCCATCTCCGCCAAGAGTGATTGGGGAGTCACTGCTATGGGGATTAGTGGTTCAATAACTAGCCGAGTTAGAGACTGGGAAATGAGCGGGAGGATAGCAATCGGTTTTCTGGTTGCTTCTTGTCTTCATGTGACCTATCCTAATTGATTGTAGTGTCACGCCTGACATGGAGTGAAGGGCACACTGCCGTGGGGTTTGAGGCTTGTGATCTACCAAGGATGGGACTGGGAGGTGTGATGATTGCTCTCATGATTTTGTTGGCTATGTATTGGTTTGTTGCTGTGGGGCTATTTTTTTCACTTTAACTCCCTAGACTGTGGCTTATGGTTATTGATCGTGCTAGCTTCATGTGACTTTGCTAGGATTTCTCATGGGGTAGATTTTATCCTCCGTCACGGCTTTGGTTAAGTGGCTTGGATGTCATGGCTGTGAGGAGTGGGTTGCTTATTGGATTCCATGTTTTTATCTACAGTAGAGACTAGGGGCATGTGGAGTTGATTATTATTTTTGTCTCGGTTTGAGAGTTATTGCTTTGTTAGTGTGCCTGTTATGTTTTTTTAGCTCTGTGGCGTTTTATGTATATCTTTGCCCATACATCCACCTCAAGTTCCCATTTATTATCTCTGATGGTAGGGGTTACTTGAGGACAAATAGGATATATGGGCAGAGTTGGGTTATTGTGTTTCAGTTTCTTGTTTAACCCCCCTTTTTCTTAGGGCCAGTGGTAGTTTTTGTTGGTTATATTTGTTTTTATTTGATGTTGGGCGTGCCTGGGGTATGCCTGTCACGACCCGAACCCGCCCATATGGGTTAAGGCCATAATCGGCCAGTAATCACGAGATTACCTACGGCCTCAAACTAAATAAGATAAGACTCATCAGAGTAAAAGGGGCCAAACGGAAGCAAATTTAAAACTTTGTCCATAGAGCCGTGCTTATATGCACACCATAACATTCCATACGTACATATGTTAATAACTCACAACAGAAAGTGTAATGACATAAGATTCTATACAGACAGGATCATCCAAACTAAGTCAACCCATGAAAACTATATACAGATGTATTCAAAACTTCGCCAACCTGACAAAATGTAAATACATAACAAAAGGGCGAAGACGGGTCTCATGCGTGAGACACAAGGGCTGACTCTCTCAAAACCTTAGTTGTTCCATACAAACTTCACTGAGGCTGGGTCTGGACTTCTCTTGGCTCACCTACAAACACATGAATGAGTGTGAGCGAAAGCCCAGTGAATAATATCAAATCAAATACAGAAGTTACATAACAATGTAGAACAACATGTTTCAAACGGCCTTGGGCCCAATTCCTATTTCTATTTAATAGATATATAACTATACGAAATTCAAATCAAGTGACTGTAGTTCCAAATATTCTGGCCTTTGGCCCATTCAGATTTCCATTCGTGTCAAAACGGCCTTCGGCCCATTCATTTATGTCAAAACGGCCTTCGGCCCATTCATTTATGTCAAAACGGCCTTCGACCCATTCATTTATGTTAAAATGGCCTTCGGCCCATTCGTTTACGTCAAAATGGCCTTCGGCCCATACATTCGTGTCAAAACGGCCTTTGGCCCACTCATTCATGTCAAAACGACCTTAGGTCCATTCATATATGTCAAAACGACCTTCGGTCCACTCATTTCTATCAAAATGACCTTCGGTCCATTCATTTCTGTCAAAACGGCCTTCGGCCCATCCATTCGTGTCAAAACGGCCTTCGGCCCACTCATTCATGTCAAAACGACCTTCGGTCCACTCATTTCTATCAAAACGACCTTCGGTCCATTCATTTCTGTCAAAACGGCCTTCGGCCCATCCGTTTACGGCAAAACGGCCTTCGGCCCATACATTCGTGTCAAAACGGCCTTCGGCCCACTCATTCATGTCAAAACGACCTTCGGTCCACTCATTTCTATCAAAACGACCTTCGGTCCATTCATTTTTGTCAAAACGGCCTTCGACCCATCCATTCGTGTCAAAACGGCCTCTGGCCCATTCACTCTATTATTCAGATCAAACTGGCCTCAAGCCCATTCAAACTTTCGTATCAAACTGGCCTTCGGCCCATTTATCCTTTCCTATCAAACTATCATTCATATCAGATTGTCGTTCATATCAGATTATCTTTCATATCGGATTATCATCCATGTCAGACTATCATTCATATCAAACTATCATTCATATCAAACTGGCCTTTGGCCCATTTGCTCTTTAGGCATAGTAAGCGTTTGTCCATAATTCAAATTACAGACTTATAGGAAGCTAAGCAATTGGACAAATAACATATTTCA
Source organism: Camellia japonica (assembly GCA_030407325.1). NCBI lineage: Eukaryota > Viridiplantae > Streptophyta > Magnoliopsida > Ericales > Theaceae > Camellia > Camellia japonica. The sequence continues at coordinate 131,026,417 of JAPPVO010000036.1, forward strand.
AATAACTTTATTAAGATACTACTCACAGTGATCGGCATGTGGATTTGCCCTGGAGCTTGACCCTACATATCACATAACACATATGGGTCACAAATAATTCAATCCGTTCTTTAATTCACATATTCCTCTTTAGGCTTTATCCTTATCTCTTTAATTCAGTCACAATGCTCAATGCATGCCTAAGAGTGTTTAGAAGTGAAAGGGAACGGAAAACAGAATACAGAATGCATTTTCAAAATTTCAGAAAACAGGGTCCCCGCTCGAACGTGGACTTCCCTGCTCGAGCGGACCCAAGAGGCCTGCAAAAGTACTGGTCAGGTCGAATTCACGCTCGATCGTGCACTCTGGAGCTCGAGCGGAAGGCCTCACTACATGGATCCCCGCTCGAGCGTGGACTTCCCCGCTCGAGCGGATACCATGTCTACAAAAAGTGCTGGGAGCACGAAATTCACGCTTGAGCGGCGGTTTCCCCGCTCGAGTGGACATCAAACTTTCTGGAAATTCCAGAACTGTTCTTGGAGTTCAATTTTGGTATTCAAAGGTCTCAACTCATGATTTCAGTCCCAAAAACATATAAACCCATTATGTTTCAAGGGTACACAAACAATATGAAGCTAATTACTCAAAATCATGGTTCAATTCTCCAAAATCAATCAACATTCTTGTATAATCATGGCTTATGCTTTAAAATCCCATATGAGCTTCACATCTTCAATGATCAATCATGCATGCAATCTTTTAACTCCAATTCCATTTCAAATAGGTCAAATGATGCTCCAAATCATGAAGCTACACAAAACTACTCATGCATGTAAGGTTTGATGCTCCATTCCTCATATTTAACATACTATATGCTAGAACACCCAAAATTGTAACAATTATGCACATGCATGTTCATTTTAACTTCAAATTCAACTCAACCTTGGCCATGAGCTACCATACCACTTGATTTCACAAAATTACAACATTAAACTCATGAATTCACTTACCTAGAGGCCCATTCCTTCCAATCTCTAGCAAAATGAGTGAGATTTGCTGCGGGCTTCCTTATTTCTTATTTTTATATCCTTACTTGTGATTATATATAGCTTTGTGTTGTGGATTAATCTGAATTGGATCAGGGTTATCAAGATTCTCACAATTGTTTTGGCTGTCAGGTTCTATTAATCAATGGAGGTAATATCTACTGCGTTGCCGCTGTATCATAGCTTGCAGTATCTGGTTGTGGACTCTCATGGGTGAGGCTGCACTGGTGCGCCAAGCTTGGTGGAATTTAGATGGAAATTTGTTGTCTTTATTTTCTTTGTTACTTTGTTTTCATTGTTTAGTTGGTTTGTTGTCTATGTTTGAGTTACACAGTATACATGGTTTTTATGCCTATCCCTACGGGCTGTGTAGGGTTTGTTCGGGTTTGGCTATGGTTTGATATGGATCTTGCTGGTCTAGCGTTTTGTTTTTCGCTGGGTTGCTACTTAGCTGCTACGGTTTTTTTTTCCTAAAGCTGTGGAGGATCCGTGATGCTGGGAAATTCGTTTTGCTATTGGTTGATGGATCGCGTGGTTGAGGCTGCATGGATGCGCCAAACCGTGTGGAATCCAGTGGAAAATCCTTGTCTTTCTTTGTTAATCTGTCTATAATTTTGTCTTGCTTAGGGCTCTTGTTTTTGTTCTGTTTTGGCTGGTTCTGGTGATTTGTCTTGGCTTTCTAAGGTTTTGCTTCAGCTGTTTGGGCTGTGTGCTTGGTTGGTGTTTTTCTCTTGTCCCTTGTTCATCTTCCCTTTGATAAATGGTGGCTGAACAGGTGGTTCATAGTGGGTCCGGTTTTTTTGGTTTTCTTTTGTTTGTTGTTTGTTTCTTTCTAGTTGTGTTTGGCGCTTTTTCTGTATAGTTTCGGCTAGGTCTTGGGGTATGCCCCTTGTATTCGTGTATTTTTTCCGTCTTTTATTTTATGACTTATTCACCCAAAAAAAAAATTCTTGAGTAATCTTCCAAAATCTCCAGGTTTCTTGACCAACCTTCAATCTTCTACTCTCTCTTCCTCTAACCGAGCCTCTCCTCTCTTCTTTGAGTTTATGATCAGCCAAAATGAGGCTAGGGAGAGAGAGATTGAGTGTATAAAGGCCCCCACTCAACCATTATTTTATTATAAAACAATTGGGCACTTAATTCATTAATTTCATCTGATTAATTTGATCCAAATCAATTTCTAATTAAATTTCATCGTAGGCTCTAAAAATTATGCCAATCACAATGGCGCAATCAATTTCGGGTTCTGTGGCCGATGAGGCCTTCAATTTAATTTCCAAAGCAAATAGTCAAACAGATATTCCTACGGTGAACAGATAGAAATCCAAAACCACATATTTTCACATAAATGGTACACAAAATCGTATCAAACACGTAATCATATGCATAATAAGGACCAATTAACATAATTCGGGACAGGGTTATCACAGTCTTCCCCCCCTTTAGGAAGTTTGGTCCTCCAAACTTATTTCACCTCCGGTCGAAAACAATTCGGAACACTTTTCATTTAACGGTTCCAATCCTTTCTGATAGCCACTTATTTAGTCCCAAAATTAAGCAAAACTCAGTTCTTAATCAGTCAGAGACTTACCTTTTCTTCCACACAAAGCTTGTATGGTGCCATACCGAAACTAGAGTGTAAGCCGTCGTTGTGAGCAAGGTCTGCCAACGATGGATAGATTCTTCCAATTCCCCGAAAATCTAGAGTACACATTTGGAGCATTTCTCCCAGAGTCTAAATAGTTCTTTCTGATTATACATCAATTTACGGATGGAAAGCAACGCTGAATCATAATTCAGTTCCCAATGCCTCTTGAAGGCATCAAAACTCAAACACATTTTAGGATTCCTGTCTAAAACAATAGATACTGGAACCTCATGCAAACGAGCAATTTTATTGATGTAAACAGTGGCTGGTCTACAAGCATCATACAAAAATTTTACAGGGAGGAAATGAGCAACTCAATAATTCTATATACAATAACCCAAACAGGACTTATACCTTGGGTGCTCAAGGTAGCCCCATAATGAAATTCATAATCACACATCCCTATTTCCATTCCGAAATAGAGAGAGGTCGAAGTAGTTCCGCCAATATCTGATATTCGACTTTGACTTGTTAGCACCGAAAATATTTAGGCACTAATTCAACAATTTCTTCTTCACAATAGGTCGCCAACATATTTATTTCTAATGCTAACTAACTTTACCCCAGAAGTTCGGTTCATTTCCTTGTCACAGAAGTTCAATTCGTTCTTCAATAATCCCGCAATTTACAACCCAATTCAGTACTTAGTTTAGTGACTCATCACAGTCATCCAAGGTCAATCAAAAGTTTTCAAGAACACAAAGTGGATCCGGATACAGATTCCCCGTTCCATCAAGTCTCTCCATATTATTTGATAGTTGTCGAAAGCATAAGGCAATTCATATATTAATCCCCACGGCGTCAAAGGTAGTATTAAAAACAGTCAAACACGCGTTAAACACAATTTACACATCCTCAGAGCCCCAATTGCAGAATATAATGGCACTGAGCAGTTATTTACACAAGGCGTACTGAATCTACACACTTTCGGATATTCAGGGTTTTTCAAAGCTTCTTTGGATGTTAATAACATCTACATGATCTCAAAGATGACATTTGGGACAAAGCAAACAAATAATCGCCTCGGGACCAAAGCACACCCGTTCACGACCGTCGGTGGTCGGCCCGAGATCGATTAGACAAACCCACCCGTACAAGACCGTTGGTGGCAAAAGAGATATCTCAACAAAGGTGCTACATAGGCTTAATGTCCCCTAGCACGAAGGGACGCTCCAAGAATGTCATCAAAACAAACATAATACCATTTACTTTAACCTGATTTCCCAAAATCCAATAACACCGAAACAAACACATGAAACATATTCTGATTAGTCGAGGACAAATATTCAGTACTGTTTTCAATCGAATCAATCTGTTGACATTGGTTTCCATAGCGTCAAACAAGCAAGAATATGACAACACACCAGCATTGTTCCTTAAGACACCCAATCACTGGATTTGCACAATTCAGTTCATTTATAACACATATGTCCTCAATAGTTGAAGGTTGGTTCTCAATGGTGTCCATGGTTAGATCAATCTGTTGATAGCCCACAAGAGGTCTTTCAAATAAGTTAGGTATTCCAAACGGATTCAAGTTTTGGGTCTATCAGTTTTTCTGCCAAGAATAATCTGGCTATTTATTTATAAGCAATTCTTAATCCCGCTTAACAAAATCAAATTAGATAGAGGGTCTTATCAAATCAATCCAAGCAAAGGTTTTGTCAAAGTAAATCAAACAGAGGTCCCATCAAGTTATATCAGTTCTCAAAGTCATATCAAAATCATTCATCTCAACTGTTCATATCAAAGTATTTCAAGTCATGTACAATATGGCATTGTCCACATGAATTCAGGTATAGTTGCATATGCATGCAGTTGTTCTTGTCAGGAGGTACGTATCATAATCAGTATAGCAGTTCCCAAATAAGTCTTACATGCAAGTGCATGGTGCACAATAACACATTAAACAAAGTTCCTCGGTTGTACATAAGATAGGGTTTGTTATACAAAAGTTCTAAATCAGTCACAAAACATAGGCTTACGAGTCAAGCTCAGTTTAGTCACATAGTTCAGCTAATTTTCTACCAGTCCACATACATGGTCCGTAATTTGCAGAGTTTATCAATATCCCAATACATATTTCACAATTTTCCCAAATGAAGCATATACATTCAATGAATACGGTCTCGATCTGATGGGTCTAACCAATCTAGGTACACATGCAGCAGATATGACGGAATATGCCGATCCGAATCAAATAATATCCCAAGCAAAAATGTACACATGTACTAATTCAGAACCAATCAACACATAGGCATTCGTTTATAAACAGTATAGGTACCTAGGATAACGGTTGCAATATTCTGAGGGCTTTCTGGGACGAGTGCAATTACTCTATCTCGATTAGCAATTCCTACCATTGGTACGAATTCAACTGAGGCAGAAGATTTATTCACATTTGTTCAGTTCGGGGACAATCCCTTACCATATGGTCCATTCTACCACATCTATAACGAGCCCCAGAAATTCAATAACAAACTCCTCGGTGTTTCTTACACTGGCGGTGGCAAAGGTTCTTGCCGTAGCGACAACTGACGTTGTTGTCTTAAGATATCTGCCATCTCTTGTACTATTCCTTCCAGTCTATCAAGTCGAGCTGTGGAAGAGCCTTCCAAACCGTATGCCCTTAATTTATCCATACTCTACACAAATTCTTATTAAACCTTGCCAAATATTGGAATGCCCAATATGAAAATAAACACAGATACGCATGGGTATACTTGCACATAGGCACATCATTATACTCTCATTTGTGTATCACCCAGACACAATTAATCACATACGTAACAGATGATTGCATACTTATCAATTATCGCATACTGAACACTTATTAAGTAATTATATACTCAATTCATATTCATATTTCACATAGACACCCGTTTGCGGAACCGAATGCACATATGCAACTTTTCATGATTCATGTGTTCATGTATGTACATTATAGCAAAACAAACTTGTGGTACACATTAGCGTAACAGTTCATATTTCATATTCAAATTATGTGTGGTATTTCCTTTAGCGTAATATATCATGTTGGTCAAGCATATCAAGTTCCATGATGGAACCTCTGATACCAGGTAACATATCTCATACATAGGCCACAGTATTGTTTCCCCTGGGCGAGGGCCTGTACCACGGTATTATTTCCCCCGGGCTAGGGCCTCATGACCATAAGCCATAGTATTATATCCCCTGGGTAAGGGCCTTTGCTACGGATACCACAATTACGTTCAAAGAAAATTTAGAGATGGCAGATATCCACCTTCATGGGGATTAGGTTGAGAGCTTCTCTCTCTAGAATCTAGAGAGAGAAAGCTCCCTCCGTTGTTACCCATGGAGTTTTGAGGTTCCTTATCAGATTCTTGGTCTGGTTTGGGTTATGTTTTTGTGTTGTTGCTGAATCTGGTCTTATTTATGTCCAGATTTAGGAGGGTTTGAAGTTTTCTAGGTCGTTGCTATCTTCTGATATAGCTCCGGCCTTTGGATGGTGTTCAAATCATGGGTCGTTGATGTTACTCTGGGATTCGTTCTTGTTGTGGTACCTGCTGCTGGACCTCTTTCCGGTAAGTGACTGGGCAAGTATGTTCTCAGTAGTCTGGTTTTTGGTGGTATTGCAGGTGGTCTTGTCGTTCATGGCGGTTGACTCTTCCTCCCACCGTGGTGCTCTGTTTTGTGCTCCATGAAGTTGTTCTCATCTTTCATGGGAGTGGCTATGTTGTAAGTGTCATGACCCAAACCCGCCCCTAAAAGTTTGGGCATGACCCATTTGAAAACGGACACTAAACCTGTTATACATATCATACGGGGCCTGAATGGAAGCGTTATATATAAAAAAAAACGTCAACCATATCCATTGAGCTACTATTGACATGCCAGGATCACACAAACCATGTCAGGAAAATAATACTCGGATATGTGCATCTGTGCACCGGTTACATACATACATACAAGCAGGCCTAACCTTAAAATGGCGTATAACAAAAACATTAATTACAGACAACCCAAGACAGGTAGTAAAAAAAATACAAACCAAAACTCGATAAAAGTTTACAAAAAGGGACGGATCTTCCTATGTGCCTGAACATACGGGGTTGACAAAAGTAAACAGGCTTCAGACGTTAAGACTGGCTCCCGGGTTGATAACCTACAGAAATAGACAAAATACAGAATGAGCGAAACTCAGTGAATAATAGTATCCAAACAATGTAATGTTCAACTTGAGTAATAAAGTATAAAACTGTAGAAGCATATGATCAATTACATTCTGTAATTATTTTCATTCAATCATGGATCCAGTTTTCTTAACAAAGTAACTTTAAGCCCAACATGTACAGAGCAGCTATAAATCCACAGATACAAGACGGCCATAGGCCCAGAAATATATAATGATGCAACTGTAGAACTCAAAAAGGTTAATTCAATGCTATTGTATTTTCAGAACGGCCTTAGGCCTGGGAATAACAGAACGGCCCTCGGCCCAGAAATACAGAATGGCCCCGGGCCCAGAATGTTACAGAATGGCCCCCGGCCCAGAATGTTACAAAATGTTCATGAATTCTTTCCACAGTTTCATTTATACCACGTTTCGGTCACAATTATGTACTGTAGGAACTTACAGAAAACAAAAAGAAAACAAAACATTACTGATGATTGTTAGCAAAAGGTGAACACATTTCACAGATTGAATGCTTCCAGAAATACGTAAGTATTGTTGTTCCCTACCATAAATCAATAGACCTCGGACAACCTGCAAAGCAGAATAACTTCAGATAACTTTCGAACTGATTAGTCTTAAGGTTGTACAGAGGCACATAAATCCTTTCAACCATTACATGAGTTACGTAGTCAGTTAATGGCAATGGTTAACAACAAGTAAAGCATACTCCACAAATCATATATGTGCTCTCACAATATTATTTGTAAGGACAGTACAGTACTTCAAAATAGTCTTAATTCATTAGTGACAAAGCAAAATGATTCGGAATATCCAAGCATCGTTATTCTATTTGATTATCCTGCGTCCTCCTTCCGCTTGAATGCGCTAATACTCAATTAAACTTGTAACACATACAAAAACATAAGCAATGCAGAAATCATATAAGTAGTCACAACTTCACAATTCGGCCCTTGGCCACATCATGTTATAACTTCACAATTTCTCTTAATGCTTTCATAATTCACAAGGTTCCTCACATAGCATACACTTTTGATGTTTCCACAATTTCACAATATTTCTTACAACGAAGGATATAACGTCAACAACAATAATTATCAACGATTAAAGATACATCGAGTACTATTACTCACAGTGATTGGTTCCCGGTGGTAATGGTACAATGTCCTCATCTCGATCTACAATTACAATGCACAACACATAATATGAGGTTATACTCGATTCTTTACTTATTCTCTTTGATCATTTAATCAATTAGTCATGGTGGTACCACTCATTATGCTTTAATAAGGTGTAATCCATGCCTTAGAAAATAGGAGAAATCGATGGGAAATGGTTTAAGTGAAGAAAAGGGGCAAAATCGGTTGACAGAAAGTGACCAGTCGTCACTAATTTGGGCATAACTATTTCTGTATTTATAATTTGAGAGTGAGACTAGCGTCATTGGAAACTAGACTTCCGGGGCTTGATTTTAGGCTCAAGAATCACTCAAAACGGAGTCCGGATGCAAAAGATATGCTTGATCAAAGTTGGCTGGACAAGCTGTCTTCCGCACGTGCGGCAAGAAGCCCTGTACGTGCGGCGATTTGGGCAGAAAGCTGTGCGAAAATGCAGAAAAATGCAACTTTTGGTACACTTCTTCAAGGCTCAAAATAGGTTCTTTTAAGGGATGAAACATGGTTCAAAATCATGTAAATAGGAGTTACAACATAGATCAACCTTCATACAATTTGAATCTTTGATCTTAATTTACAAACACAACTTCATTTCATAACATTCCCATCTTCACACATACATAGACATATACACACATGATCATTTAGCTACATAATCAAGCTCAAGAAATATGATTCTAATTAATCATTCACCACTTACTTGTTCCCTACATAACCCTAATTTGTAGAACATGAAGAGCTTCCTACTTAATTATCAAGGAGAGGAACCAATTAGAATGAATTACACATACCTTGAGCTTTACATCCTTCAATCCTTCAATCCTTTCTAATTTCTCAATCTTTCTTCTTGTTGAGTTTCTTCATCTCACCCTCTCTCACGTAGCTCTCCCCTTTCCTCTAGATATTTTTGTTTTTTTGATTCTAAGTAACGAGTCCATCCACTCATAAGGCACCCATTATATATATAAATATACACACACCAACATAACACAATAAAGAGAACCAAACGTGGCCTTACGAATCGCTCAAAATTAAATTTCAATTAAACTTTTCAGATAACTCTAAAAATCATGCTGATCATAAATATGTCCCATGTTCTGATTTCTGAAGCTTCTAAGGCCTTTAATTTGCAGTATAAAGTTAATCACCCAAACGTCCATTAACGAATCGGACAAATTAGATTTCAAATTAATTTTTCCCAATAGTTCTAAAAATTCCCATTAACATACCCAAGTACTCAATTTTAATTTTTGAACCCATAAAGGTCGGTAATTTCAATTTTAAGTCCGCAACTCAACTGATAATGCTTCAATTCTAATGGATGTAATTAAATCCAAACACATCATCTCATAGGTAAATAAAAGTGATTTCTTATACGCATTTTGGGGTCATTACAGTATGCTTCGCCGGTTCTCTCTCTCATTGATTCCGAGCTCACTGTCGTTCTGTGTGAACTGAACTGTTCACGTCGGAGTGGCTTTATGCCCGGTATCTCTGAGTTTTTGTGGCTGTGCTGGCATAGCTACAGTGAGCGTGAAATACTGTAGATGATGATGTTCTAATGAGGTCTATCGCTGGGTTCTCTTCTCCGACGACGGTCAGGTCGGTTTCAGAGCAGTAGCGATGCTGTGTTCTGAGTTTTGGTGTATTTTTTTTTCTGCCGTTGCCCGTGATAAAGTTATGAGATGGGGTTGAGGGTGGTGTTGAAGCTGTAAGAATGGTTTCTGGTGTTGGTCTATTTACCGACGGCGTCGTTATGGCCATTTTTGGTGATCTGTTTCAGTGGTGTCACGGGTTGCTAGGTTCTGTTCCCGTTTCTCGTGTTTTCTGCCGGAGTGGTCGGATCAAATGACAATATAGGTTATTGGGTTTGTGTGGCTTGACAGTTTGGTCGTCAAATGTTGCTGGTTTTTCTATGGTTTCATTCCCGTCGGTGATGGGTTGTTTCGACAGTCCGGCGTCGTTGCGTCTGGATTAAGGTTGTTGAAGCTTCACGCTGAGGTGTGTTTCACGCTCTTGGCGAGTGTTTCGATTACGGTGCCGCGCGGGCTGTGTTTCTTGCCTTTGCGTGTTGTTCTTTTTTGTCATTCGTATGGATGTTGCAGGTCTGCAGGTGAAGCTTCGGATGTATCTCTCTATAGTCTTTTCTAGTAGGTTGATACATGGGGAAGTCAATTTGTCTGTTGCGTGTGTATGGGATAACCTCACCTTGTGAGATTTTGTGTATTTTGGTTGATTTGTGTCATGGCAGATTTCTTTTATTGGAGGGATAACCTAACTTTTGGGTTAGTGTGTTGATATTTTATTGGTTTATGATATATTGGGTTCCGTGGGTGTGTACTCAATCTGACTTCAAGATATTTTGCTAATGCCATGGGTGGGTCACATGGTGGACTTTTTGCCGGTTTGTGGCCCACGGTTTTTCCAAAACCATATGTGAATTGTTTTGCTTGGAGGTCACCACGTGGAATTTCTACTGCAAGTTTATCATCACGTGGAGATTAGGGGTGTAATTCAAATTTGGGCGCACATTTACTTTTTTGGACAAGAGTAATTTTTGTGCTAGTGGTTGCCGCTATTTTTGGGCACACGGTTTGTTGTGTGTAATTGGGCTCCTTTTGCACTGTTTGGTTTATTTGGGCTCATTTTTTGGACAAAATGCATATATTTCTATATTGGTGAGCTCATTTATTTTCTGTTTAGTCATATGGCAGCGGATCATTTATAGTTGATTTTTTCATTTTGATTGATCATGTGATCCTCATGTGACTCGATACGAGGTGAGTTTTGGGCCATCTCCGCCAAGAGTGATTGAGGGGTCATTGCTATGGGGAATAGTGGTTCGATGACTTGCTGAGTTAGAGACTGGGAGATGAGCGGGAGGATAGCTACCAGTTTATGGTTGCTTCTTGTCTTCATGTGACCCATCCTAATTGATTTTATTGCCACGCTTGACATGGAGTGAAGGGCACACTGCCGTGGGGTTTGAGGCTTGTGATCTACCAAGGTAGGGACTGGGGGATGTGATGTTTGATCGTATGCGATTTTTGGCTATGTATTGGTCTATTGCTGTGGGGCTATTGTTGTTTCACTACAACTCCCAAGACCGTTGATTATGGTTACTGCTCGTGCTAGCTTCATGTGACTCTGTCGGGATTGGTCGTGGGGTAGATTTTTTCCTCCGTCATGGCTTTGGTTAGTGGCTAGGATGTCACGGCTGTGAGGAGTGGAAGGCTTATTGGACTCCATGTGCTTATCTTCGGTAGAGACTGGCGGCTTGTGGGGGTGGCTATCCTTTTTGATCGAGCTTGTGGGTTGCAGCTTTGTGTGTATGTTTGTTTTGTCTTACTTACTTTGTGGTGTGTTAACTGTATCTTCGCCCATATATCCACCCCAAGTTACCATCTATTATCTCTGATAGTAGGGGTTACTTGGGGAGAAAAAGGATATATGGGCAAAGTTGAGTTATGTTGTTTTTGCTCTTCCGCTTTGTGGCGTTGTGTTGTATTTCTCCCCCTTCCTTAGGGGGATGTAGTGTTCGTATTACGTAGAATCTGTAATTGTCTATTATTTGTCGTTGGGCATACCTGGGGTATGCCCCTTGTAAACTTGTACATTTCATTGTCTTTATTTTATGACTTACTCACCCAAAAAAAAAAAGAAAATTTGGACAATCATCCATTCATACAAAACATAGCATTTTAGGGAACTTGTCATTTCATATCATCAGAAAATAATTAAAGTTAAACATGACTTTACAGGGTTATTACTCACCATCTGATTAAACTTGCATTATACTTTATAAAAAAGATTCACAAGTATACATATACCAAAGAGCATACATATTCAAATGGTAATTCACAGATTTATAGCACATAACTGTTCATATCGAAACACTTAAGCATATTCTTGATGCCTTCAGATTCATATTTATCACATGAATGCATCCTAGATCTTATCTAGACGCTTATTGCTCTTTTTGGATAAGTGTGTGAGTTATTAACTCGTGCTCTGATACCACTCTGTCACGACCCGAATGGGTTAAGGCCATAACCGGCCAGTAATCACGAGATTACCTACGGCCTCAAACTAAATAAGATAAGACTCATCAGAGTAAAAGGGGCCAAACAGAAGCAAATTTAAAACTTTGTCCATAGAGCCATGCTTATATGCACACCATAACATTCCATACGTACATATGTTAATAACTCACAACAGAAAGTGTAATGACATAAGATTCTATACAGACAAGATCATCCAAACTAAGTCAACCCATGAAAACTATATACAGACGTATTCAAAACTTCGCCAACCTGACAAAATGTAAATACATAACAAAAGGGCGAAGACGGGTCTCATGCGTGAGACACAAGGGCTAACTCTCTCAAAACCTTAGTTGTTCCATACAGACTTCACTGAGGCTGGGTCTGGACTTCTCTTGGCTCACCTACAAACACATGAATGAGCGTGAGCGAAAGCCCAGTGAATAATATCAAATCAAATATAGAAGTTACATAACAATGTAGAACAACAATTTCCAAACGGCCTTGGGCCCAATTCCTATTTTATTTAACAGATATATAACTATACGAAATTCAAATCAAGTGATTGTAGTTCCAAACATTCTAGCCTTTGGCCCATTCAGATTTCCATTCGTGTCAAAACGGCCTTCGGCCCATTCATTTATGTCAAAACGGCCTTCGGCCCATTCATTTCTGTTAAAATGGCCTTCGGCCCATTCGTTTACGTCAAAATGGCCTTCAGCCCATACATTCGTGTCAAAACGGCCTTCGGCCCACTCATTCATGTCAAAACGACCTTAGGTCCATTCATACATGTCAAAATGACCTTCGGTCCACTCATTTCTATCAAAACGACCTTCGGTCCATTCATTTCTGTCAAAACGGCCTTCGGCCCATCCATTCGTGTCAAAACGGCCTTCGGCCCACTCATTCATGTCAAAACGACCTTCGATCCACTCATTTCTATCAAAACGACCTTCGGTCCATTCATTTCTGTCAAAACGGCCTTCGGCCCATCCGTTTACGTCAAAACGGCCTTCGGCCCGTACATTCATGTCAAAACGGCCTTCGGCCCACTCATTCATGTCAAAACGACCTTCGGTCCACTCATTTCTATCAAAACGACCTTCGGTCCATTCATTTCTGTCAAAACGGCCTTCGGCCCATCCATTCGTGTCAAAACGGCCTCTGGCCCATTCACTCTATTATTCAGATCAAATTGGCCTCAGGCCCATTCAAACTTTCGTATCAAACTGGCCTTCGGCCCATTTATCCTTTCCTATCAAACTATCATTCATATCAGATTGTCGTTCATATCAGATTATCATCCGTGTCAACTATCATTCATATCAAACTATCATTCATATCAAACTGGCCTTTGGCCCATTCACTCTTTGGACATAGTAAGCGTTTGTCCATAATTCAAATTACAGACTTATAGGAAGCTAAGCAATTGGACAAATAGCATATTTCAAATAACTTTATTAAGATACTACTCACAGTGATCGGCATGTGGATTTGCCCTAGAGCTTGATCCTACATATCACATAACACATATGGGTCACAAATAATTCAATCCGTTCTTTAATTCACATATTCCTCTTTAGGCTTTATCCTTATCTCTTTAATTTAGTCACAATGCTCAATGCATGCCTAAGAGTGTTTAGAAGTGAAAGGGAACGGCAAACAGAACACAGAATGAATTTTCAAAATTTCAGAAAACAGGGTCCCCGCTTGAGCGTGGACTTCCCCGCTCGAGCGGACCCAAGAGGCCTGCAAAAGTACTGGTTAGGTCGAATTCACGCTCGATCGTGCACTCTGGAGCTCAAGCGAAAGGCCTCTCTACATGGATCCCCGCTCAAGCGTGGACTTCCCCGCTCGAGCGGATACCATGTCTGCAAAAAGTGCTGGGAGCACGAAATTCACGCTCGAGCGGCGGTTTTCCCGCTCGAGCGGACATCAAACTTTCTGGAAATTCCAGAACTGTTCTTGGAGTTCAATTTTGGTATTCAAAGGTCTCAACTCATGATTTCAGTCCCAAAAACATATAAACATTATGTTTCAAGGGTACACAAACAATATGAAGCTAATTACTCAAAATCATGGTTCAATTCTCCAAAATCAATCAACATTCTTGTATAATCATGGCTTATGCTTTAAAATCCCATATGAGCTTCACATCTTCAATGATCAATCATGCATGCAATCTTTTAACTCCAATTCCATTTCAAATAGGTCAAATGATGCTCCAAATCATGAAGCTACACAAAACTACTCATGCATGTAAGGTTTGATGCTCCATTCCTCATATTTAACATGCTACATGCTAGAACACCCAAAATTGTAACAATTATGCATATACATGTTCATTTTAACTTCAAATTCAACTCAACCTTGGCCATGAGCTACCATACCACTTGATTTCACAAAATTACAACATTAAACTCATGAATTCACTTACCTAGAGGCCCAATCCTTCCAATCTCTAGCAAATTCTTGAGTAATCTTCCAAAATCTCCAAGTTTCTTGACCAACCTTCAATCTCCTACTCTCTCTTCCTCTAACCGAGCCTCTCCTCTCTTCTTTGAGTTTATGATCAGCCAAAATGAGGCTAGGGAGAGAGAGATTGAGTGTATAAAGGCCCCCACTCAACCATTATTTTATTATAAAACAATTGGGCACTTAATTCATTAATTTCATCTGATTAATTTGATCCAAATCAATTTCTAATTAAATTTCACCGTAGGCTCTAAAAATTATGCCAATCACAATGGCGCAATCAATTTCGGGTTCTGTGGCCGATGAGGCCTTCAATTTAATTTCCAAAGCAAATAGTCAAACAGATATTCCTACGGTGAACAGATAGAAATCCAAAATCACATATTTTCACATAAATGGTACACAAAATCGTATCAAACACGTAATCATATGCATAATAAGGACCAATTAACATAATTCGGGACAGGGTTATCACAATGCCCCTTGTAAACTTGTAAATTTTCATTGTCTTCATTTTATGACTTACTTACCCAAAAAAAAAGAAGAGAAAGTTAGAGAATACAAAGAGAAATAGGAAGAAAATCAAAGGGAATTAAAATTCATCTTTTTGGATTTGAGAATTGAACACTTAGGTAATTTAGAAAACCTTAAATGAGATGATTATGCAAAACTAATATCGTTAAACTAATATTACTTAGAAAATTCTATTTCTTAGAGGCTAAGTAAGGTTAATTTGAGTTAAACTAGGCAACTTAAGCTAATGAAACAATTGGTGGCCTAAGGAAATTAGTTCCTAGAACAAAATAGAGTAGGATGGAGAAAGTTAGATAGAAACATTCTTCTTGAGAGCAAGAAGAGAAAGTTATAGAAAAGAAAAAGAAATAGGAAGAAAATCAGAGGGCATTCAAATTCACCATTTTGGACTTGAGAATTGAACACTCAGGTGATTTAGAAAACCTTAACTAAGGTGCTTGCGCTAAACTAATATCATTATGCAACAATTACTCTGAAAATTCTCTTTCTTAGAGGCTAAGCAAAGTTAGTTTTAGTTAAACTTGGCCACTTGAGCAAATGAAACAATTAGTGGCCTAAGCTAATTAGTTCCCAGAACAGAAAAGATAAAGATGGAGAGGGACGGAGAAAGTTATAAAGAAACATTCTTCTCGAGAGCTGGAAGAGAAAGTTAGAGAATAGAAAGAGAAATAGGAAGAAAATCAAAGGGAATTCAAATTCATCTTTCTGGACTTGAGAATTGAACACTTAGGTGATTTAGAAAACCTTAAATGAGGTGATTAAGCTAAACTAATATCATTAAAGTAATATTACTCAGAAAATTCTATCTCTAAGAGGCTAAGCAAGGTTCATTTGAGTTAAACTAGGCAAACAGTCACAACTCCATTCTAGTTTACTGTAACAAAAATATCAACTTATTTGTATTTATGGGCTTTGTTATGTGCTGTGATGTGCTGTGACCTATACACAAATTCAACACCAGAATGGAACAGTAAAGAATTTGTCCACAGCAGCTGCAAAATATATCTTACACGGTTCGAATTTAGAGCCAAATCAAACCAATTCTTAATTCCTTTAATTTTTGTTTTTAAACCTAACTCAATTTCTTCGTCTTCTTTCTAATTTACCCATATGACATGCAAATTAACCTAATTTCTTTCGAAGTACATGAAATTGAGCCTAATCATTTCTTGATTTTAATTATTAGATAATTAATCTACAACAATCAAGCATGTAATCCTTACCTAGAGTTCCTAATTGATAATCTCTTGAGTCAGTGATTTACATCACTCTTGAGCTCCCAGCACACACACACCATGCACTCTGTGGGTGTGGAGATGCTTTATAAGTCCACAACTTGTCAATCTTGAACCAAACAGGGCACACATCACATATATTCACAAGTACGTATGTAAATTTTCAAAAAAAAATTAGAGAAGTTAATGCGATTAGATTCAATGTTTGATTAAGAAACACAAATAGAAATCCGAAACATCGAAATTAGAATGTAGACCAAATCAAAATCCAAAACCTAAAATCTATAGGCCATAATATAACATCTCTAAAAATCCAAAACCTAAATTCACCATTTCTTTTCAATGAAGAGCTTGACAGTGTAGATTTCAAATTTACATAGATCAAAGATATCAATAATAGACAATATTGAAAGAGAGAGAGAGAGAGAGAGAGAGAGAGAGAGAGAGAGAGAGAGAGTTACTGACTAAAATGCAGCAGCAATGAAATGAATACCATTACCTTTAAAAAAAAAAATTTTGATCAGCGAAAAAAGGAACAACTTTATTGATAGCAACAATCATACAAAACATACATCAGTAAAGCAATGGTTGGTGAGGAACCAACACCAAAGAAAACAAACAAAGCAAGCAAACTCCCCCACTTCAACCCAGCCTACAATAAAAGAACAAAACCGATCGTATTGCCACGCCTGACATGGAGTGTAGGGCCCACTGCCGTGGGGTTTGAGGCTTGTGATCTACCAAGGATGGGACTGGGGGATGTCATGATTGATCTCATGATTTTGTTGGCTGTGTATTGGTTTGTTGCTGAGGGGCTACTGTATTTTCACTTCAACTCCCTAGTCCGTGGCTTATGGTTTTTTGATCGTGCTAACTTCATGTGACTCTACTGGGATTTCTCATGGGGTAGATCTTATCCTCCGTCATGGCTTGGGTTAAGTGGCTTGGATGTCACGGCTGTGAGGAGTGGGTTGCTTATTGGATTCCATGTTTTATCTGCAGTAGAGACTGGGGGCTTGTGGGGTTGATTATTATCTTTGACTCGGCTTGAGGGTTGTTGTTTGGTCTGTGTCTGTTTTGTTTATTAGCTTAGTGGTGTTATGTTGTGTGTATCTCTGCCCATATATCCACCTCAAGTTCCCATCTATTATCTCTGATGGTAGGGGTTACTTGAGGACAAAGAGGATATATGGGCAGAGTTGGGGTTTTTCTGTATTTCTGTTGTTCTTGCTTGTTCCCCCTATTTTTAGGGGTTGCAGTGGTAGTTTATGTTGGTTACATTTGTTTTTTATTTGTTGTTGGGCGTGCCTAGGGTATGCCCCTTGTAAACGTGTAAATTTCATTGTCTTTATTTTATGACTTACTTACCCAAAAAAAAAAGAACAAAACCACCACCTGCACTGAAATAGAAAAACAGAGGATAGGATCCCAAAAATACCAAGCAACTCTACTGCCAAGTAACCAGCTGAAGCAGAAGGATCCCAAAAATAATTATGTCCTTCTTGATGAAGCTATTTTGTTGAAAAGTTAAGAGTTTACCATAAGGATTGGCCATCCAAGCTACTTTTATTTTGTGCAAATAGTTGCTCTAATGTCTCTAAAGCATATTTGCTTTGGCCACTCAAAAGAGAAAAGAATGCCTAGCATAAATATTTTCACATCAGTAGAAACTACATATGAAATAAGGGAACAAGTTTAATGGATATGAGGCCGAGTCAGAGATGCACACTGGCCATGTATAAGGCAAAACAATAAAACTTCATTTTCTAAGTATAATACATCATTTAGAGTTAAGAGTTTACCATCATTTTCTAAAATATCATTTCCTAATTTTTGAATGCAAAACCCTAATATGTGAAGGTTGGAATATGAACCTGTTGAATTTGCTGAATGAATAACAATATAATGAAATCTTAATTTGATAACTTTGATAACTAAAAATATCTCCACTGCTAAGTGGCTATTAACCACTTAGTCATGGAACAAACTATTTATTTGGATCAACTTTGTCAACATTAATAGCCACTTTTTTCTTTTCTTTATTTATAAAATTTTTACATTTTTTATGGCCCAACTCCCTAAATGCATTATTACTTTTCCTAATTATGAAAATGACAACCATTTTTTTTGGTGATTCTATTTGCACTTAAAAAATAATTGAGTACACCTAATTAAAATTTTGAAATTTTAAACCTATCATCGCATCACTCCTTACAAAAATTTATATAAAAATATAGTATTACCCTTTTGTTTTTTTGGTGTTTTGTTTATCAATACATTTTTTGAAACCAAGTTGCCTTTATTCTAGCTAATATACAAAAATACAAATTAGATTATTAATGACTAGTTGATAATTAAATCTGTAATTTCATGGGAGTCTATGGCATGACTAACTTGTTTGGAGGTGTAAAACATTATTACCCTTCACTTGGAAACCTCTAAAAAAACTAATTTATTAGCTAAAAAAAAACCATATTTTGCTTTTTTAAAAAGATTAAATAATTTGGGCATACACATTTATGGTCAAAAGGCAACTTTTTAGTCATTATAAAAGTTATTAGAAACGTAAATAATAAAATATATATATATCAAATAAACTAGTTTTTTGGAGCATTAAATTTTTTTATTAACACATTTTTAACTAATAAATTAATTTTTTTTAGAAGGCTGTCAATGACAGTGGGGAATCCTTCAACCCATTACAAATTCAAAAATGTTAGAGATCTCAAAACTTTTATCAAAATTTCTATCAAATGTTTAATATGGGTGTGGGTTCTAGATTTGGGGTGGCTGCTGTGCGAGGTGCACAACAGCCACTGTTGTGCAACCAAATGGGCCCATTTCGGAGTCCATTTTGATAATCCAAGTCGTTTACCCATTCATCCACTCATATTTGTATCTACAAAAATAAATAACAATTGTGATTTAAAGTATTAAAATGAATACAGATGTGAGTGGATGAAAGGGTAAATGATATGATTAACTTGATTTTTTGTAGGTATGTTGTACTTGATGTATTCTAATTTAGCATTCCTGGTTTAGACCCGACCCATTGATGTTTTGAATTCGAGTTTCATTTGTCTTATTTAGATATTCATACTGTGTTTCTCCTTATTTCTCATTGAGTTTGGTTATTGGTGTGTCTTGATTGTGTTTGGAACAGGTTGGTTGCTAGTTGATCCAAATTGGTGTGGGTTCTAACTTTGTTGTTTTTCAATTGGTGGTTGTGGCTCTTGTTCCCAATTTCGCTTCAGAAGGCTCCATTAATTTGCAAACCCAATTCCATATATATATATATATATATATTTGTGTTGAACTGATGCCCAATTTTAGGGTCTCTCATTTTCACAAACCCAATTTCAATTACTTTTTTTGCTACTTGTTTCTTTCACTTTTATTGATTTTTTTTTTTTTTTGGAAGTATAATTATTTTGTACTGGTTGTGTTCTTTGATTTCTTAGTTGGTAGGTGATTAAGTTACTAGATTGAAAGCTTAGTTGGATTAAATTATATATATATATATATATATATTTAATTCAGAAGAAGAATGTATATACGTATATATCTACCTTCTAGCTTTTGGGTTTGTGAAAGGAAAAGAAGAATGGAGAAGAGGAGAAGTAGAATTGAGAAGAAAATGAAGAAGATGAAAATGAGGGTATAACTGTCAATTTACATCTTCTGTTAACAGAAGTTAGTATGCACTTCAATTTAGTAACCACATGGGGGTTATGTGGTGATTTCTAAATGTCAAGAGAATAAACCGCACCCGGCCCAAATCACAAGAGGGTAAAGTGAAGTTTGCCTTTTTTTTTTTAATTACATCTTTGTCCCTCTATCAAGTTACTCTTTTGTCCCTAAAGCCATTTCTCAATACACCCGTTATTCATAGTCACCCACCATCACCATCACCATCAGTCTCTGCCACCATCGCCGCTAGTGACCCTTCCCTAGCCTCTCATTCCCATAATAACCACGCAACCCCCACCGGTGAACCTCTTCCGATCTGGGTTCCTAGATCTGGAGGGAAAGAAATCGAGAGATCGAGAGAGAAAGAGATCGCTATCTTCGTTTTCGCTGGCAAACGATGCAAACCTTGTCGTCGGCGCACCACTGCAAAACCTTAACCTATTCTTTTTCTTCATCTTCTACTTCTTTTGTGTCGCCTTAAAAACCGAACCCAACCCCCACCATTACCACGACTCCCCTCCCCTGCTATCCCTCTTCTTATCATGAACCCCCTCCCATATCACAAATCCCCTTCTAGCCCTTATCCGCAAACCCCTTTCTTCACCATTGCTGCTCCACCGCAACCCCTAGATCTAGGGTTTTCAGAACTAGAAGAAGAAGAAAAGAAGAAGAAGAAGAAGAAGAATGAGTGATTATTTCAAATCTAGGATTTGGAGAGTAGTGGAAAGGGTGGCGATTGAGCGATGGGGCTGGGGAGGTAGCGACGGTGAGGGGTGGTGGCAGTAGAGGTAGAGGTGGTGGTAATGGATGGTTATTGAGGGTTAAGGTTACAGTTTGGGATAGAGAATTGAAGAAGATGAGGATAATTTTGGACATTTTGAAAGTTGATGGTGTGAAATGAGAAGAAATCAAAGAATGGAAAATGTGTGTGCTGTGTATTGAGAAAATGGTGTGTACTAAGAGTATTGGTGGTGTGTAAATAGAATCACCCAAACTTTTAATTCTCTTAAATCAAATTATCAAAAGGACAAAACTTGCCCATCTCCGACAACCACCGTTGCCATATCCGATAGATACCCCAATTCCCTCACCCTTCTCTAGCTCCCTTGACTACTCTCTAATCCATTCCCACCCTCCACATCGCCACCACCATGACCTAGCCCCACTTCATCTTCTTTTTTTTTTCTTTCCCTAAACACTAGATCTGAAAACCTAAACCTAAACCTAAACCTATTCTCTCTCTCTCTCTCTCTCTATCTCTCTCTCTTGCAAGGATTGCAGTGGGAAGGTGGTTTACAGCAGAAAGAAGGCTAAAATGGGTATTTGTAACATAGCGATTCTGGTTTTGACCCTTTACCTATTGCATTTTGGACTCGGGTTGGTATGGTTTTGAATAGTTATTCTTATCTCTTTCCCTTGTCTTCCCCTTGATTTTGGTTATCGAGTTGTAGTTGTGTGTTTGGGGTAGGTTGGTTGCTTGTTTTTCTAACAAATAGGAGGGGGCCTTTCTCCCTCAATAATAGCCACTTTTTTCTTTTCTTTATTTATAAAATTTTTACATTTTTTTATGGCCCAACTCCCTAAATGCATTATTACTTTTCCTAATTATGAAAATGACAACCATTTTTTTTGGTGATTCTATTTGCACTTAAAAAATAATTGAGTACACCTAATTAAAATTTTGAAATTTTAAACCTATCATCGCATCACTCCTTACAAAATTTTAAATAAAAATATAGTATTACCCTTTTTTTTTTTTTAGTGTTTTGTTTATCAATACATTTTTTGAAACCAAGTTGCCTTTATTCTAGCTAATATACAAAAATACAAATTAGATTATTAATGACTAGTTGATAATTAAATCTGTAATTTCATGGGAGTCTATGGCATGACTAACTTGTTTGGAGGTGTAAAACATTATTACCCTTCACTTGGAAACCTCTGAAAAAACTAATTTATTAGCTAAAAAAAACCATATTTTGCTTTTTTAAAAAGATTAAATAATTTGGGCATACACATTTATGGTCAAAAGGCAACTTTTTAGTCATTATAAAAGTTATTAGAAAAGTAAATAATGAAATATATACATATATATATATATATATCAAATAAACTAGTTTTTTGGAGCATTAAATTTTTTTATTAACACATTTTTAACTAATAAATTAATTTTTTTTAGAAGGCTGTTAATGACAGTGGGGAATCCTTCAACCCATTACAAATTCAAAAATGTTAGAGATCTCAAAACTTTTATCAAAATTTCTATCAAATGTCTAATATGGGTGTGGGTTCTAGAAAAAAGTGGCTATTAACTTTGTTCCATGACTAACTTGCTCTCTTAACTTGTTTTATTCCCACATCGAGATATTAGAACACAGTTTTGTTCCATTTAAAGAGCCACCAAAGAGGTTAATATTGCTGGGCTTGGTAATGCGAGCCTGTGACTCAAGTGAGGGCATTAATGTGATTGGAAGTTGGTCTGGTCCAGCAGGCTATCCCTGATGAGGTTATTTGTTGGCCCGCCCATTCCAAGGCATGAGGTGTGATACCCCTGTTCCGTAATATATTAATTGGTTCTTAACATGAATGTGATTATGTGTTTTGTTATGATTTTGTGTATCATTATGTGAAAATATGTGGTTTTGAATTTCTATCTGTTCACCATAGGAATATCTGTATGATTATTTGCCTTGGAAATTAAATTGAGGGTCTTATCGGCCACAGAACCCGAAATTGATTACGCCATTGTGGTTGGCATAATTTTTAGAGCCTATGGTGAAATTTAATTGAAAAATTGATTCGGGTAAGATTTAATCGATTAAATTGGTGGATTAGTACCCAATTGCCTTATTATTATTATATTGACTTAGTGGGACTTGATGTATTTGAGCACTACACCTCATTTCTCTCCTTTAGCTCATTTTGACTGATTCTTGGACTCAATTTGAGAGAGAGAGCCAACTATAGAGAGGAAGAAAGAGGGATTGTGCAATTGTGGTCTTGAAACTTGGAGGTTAGAAGTCTAATTCAAGATTTAATCATAGATTGTGAGAAATCAAGCTCCTAGGTGAGTAATTCTTGGATTAATAGTTTGTAATTTTTTGTGTGCTCAAACTAATTTGTGATCAAGAGTAAGATTGAAAAAATTGGGTTGTATTTGTTGAATTGAAGCTTAATATGTGCATGCATGTGGGAAATCACCTTGATATTGCATGTTTGAGCACAAATGTGTATAATCCATGTGAAATGTTAAGGGAAACTCATGTCTTGATCACCCTTTGTGTTATCTAAGTAGAGAATGCGGCTAATTCATCGCATGCATGTACAATTTGAGAAGATATGAGCTTGAATGCATGAGGTTGTTATGTTGATGTTGAGTTTGACATATTTTGGGACATGCATGTGGATAAACCAAGAAATTGAGCTCCATAATGTTATAATCTTGCATTGGTGTCATGTTAGTATGTGTACATTTGAGATTTGAGCCCTAACATGCATGTTTTGTTGGTTGAAATTCGAATTGGAGCTCAAGAACTCAATCTGGAAAACCCAGATTTTTTATGTCCGCTCGAGCGGAGGAATAGACGCTCGAGCGGGAAAATCGTGCTCCCAGCACTTTTGCAGAGTTGGATATCCGCTCGAGCGGGATATCTCACGCTCGAGCGGGGAGCTTTTGTGGACAGGCCTTCCGCTCGAGCGCTCTATTCCACGCTCGAGCTCATTTTTCATGCAACCAGTACTTTTGCAGGCTTAAGGCTCCGCTCGAGCGGGGACCCTGTCTTCTGAAATTCTGTTTTTGCATTCTGTGTTCTGTTTTCTGTTCTCTTTCACTTGTAAGCACCCTTAGGCATATGTTAAGCATCGTAAATGAGTTAATGAGATGGGAATAAAGCCTAATGAGGAAAATGTGAATTAAAGAACGGATTAAACTGTTGGTGACCCTTTTGTGTTCATGAAATGTGTAGGGTCAAGCTCTGGAGCAAATCCACAAGCCGATCACTGTGAGTAATATCTTAACAAGATAATTAAAGTATACTGTTGTCCAATTGTTTACTTATATGTAAGTTTTGTAAGTTCATTAATTTGAGTGGTGGACAACGATTGATATAAATGATTGGGCCAAAGGTCGATTGGTACGAATGATTGGGCCGAAGGCTGATTGATACAAATGATTGGGCCAAAGGCCGATTGATACGAATGATTGGGCCGAAGGCCGATTGATGCAAATGATTGGGCCAAAGGCCGATTGATACGAATGATTGGGCCAAAGGCCGATTGACATGAATGATTGGGCCGAACGCCGATTGATACGAATGATAGATATAGATGATTGGGCCAAAGGCCGATAGATATAAATGATTAGGCCAAAGGCCATTTGTTGTAACTGTTTCAGTGATTACTTATATACCTTCTTCGTTTGATATTATTTACTGGGCATTCGCTCACACTCATTCATGTACATGTAGGTGAGCCAAGGGACGCCCAGAACCAACCTCGGTGAACTCGTGAAAAACAGCTAAAGTTTTGAGGAGTCAGCCCAAACGTCTCACGCACGAGACTGTCCTCGCCTTTGACCCTTGTTTATAGTTTTGTTACAATGGCGAACACGTTGGACTACTCTTGTATATATGTCTTGGGTCTGACTGACTTAAATCTGTATGATCCTGTATGTACAGTGTTTTGTGTTAGTACATATTTTGATGTGAGTTATTAACATATAAATGTTCGGAATGTTATGGTCTGCATCTAAGCACGGCTCAAAGGACAAAGTTCTTGAATTGCTTTCATTCGGCCCCTTTATCTCTGATGAGCTTTTGATTTATTTGGTTGAGGCCGTAGGTAATCACTCGATTACTGGCCGGTTATGGCCTTAACCCATAGGGGCGGGTTCGGGCCATGACATGAGGGGTCTCGGTTCCTAGAGAGGGGGGAACAGCTACAGGTTGGTTTCACAATGCAGGTGGAAGGATTGCTAAGTAATTTACAGGTGAGTAATTTACAGGTGGAAGGATTGCTGAGGCTCTTGTTGCTGGAAGTATTGCTGAATTTACTGAGAATTCAGTGAGTAATTTACAAAGTAGGGAACACCTCCCGCTCTTGTTGGTTTCGGGCCGGTGCTCCTCAGGTCCAATAATGTCTGCTGGGCCGTTCTCAATATGACAACCACTTTTTTGTGCGTGTGTGTTTTTTTTTTTTTTAGACACTGGGGCCCAACATTTGATTTACATTTTCCTTTCCTTGGCCAATAATATCTGGTGGCTTCCCCTTCTTGGTGGCCTGTCTCCCTATTAAGCCACTTTTTTCTTTTGTTTATTTATAAAATTTTTACATTTTTTTATGGCCCAACTCCCTAAATGCATTATTACTTTTACTAATTATGAAAATGACAACCATTTTTTTTGGTTATTCTATTTGCACTTAAAAAATAATTGAGTACACCTAATTAAAATTTTGAAATTTTAAACCTATCATCGCATCACTCCTTACAAAATTTTATATAAAAATATAGTATTACCCTTTTGTTTTTTTAGTGTTTTTTTTATCAATACATTTTTTGAAACCAAGTTGCCTTTATTCTAGCTAATATACAAAAATACAAATGAGATTATTAATGACTAGTTGACAATTAAATCTGTAATTTCATGGGAGTCTATGGCATGACTAACTTGTTTGGAGGTGTAAAACATTATTACCCTTCACTTGGAAACCTCTGAAAAAACTAATTTATTAGCTAAAAAAAAACCATATTTTGCTTTTTTAAAAAGATTAAATAATTTGGGCATACACATTTATGGTCAAAAGGCAACTTTTTAGTCATTATAAAAGTTATTAGAAAAGTAAATAATAAAATATATACATATATATATCAAATAAACTAGTTTTTTGGAGCATTAAATTTTTTTATTAACACAATTTTAACTAATAAATTAATTTATTTTAGAAGGCTGTTAATGACAGTGGGGAATCCTTCAACCCATTACAAATTAAAAAATGTTAGAGATCTCAAAACTTTTATCAAAATTTCTATCAAATGTCTAAAATGGGTGTGGGTTCTAGAAAAAAGTGGCTATTAACTTTGTTCCATGACTAACTTGCTCTCTTAACTTGTTTTATTCCCACAACGAGATATTAGAACATAGTTTTGTTCCATTTAAAGAGCCACGAAAGAGGTTAATATTGCCGGGCTTGGTAATGCGAGCCTGTGACTCAAGTGAGGGCATTAATGTGATTGGAAGTTGGTTTGGTCCAGCAGGCTATCCCTGATGAGGTTATTTGTTGGCCCGCCTATTCCAAGGCATGAGCGGTCTCGGTTCCTAGAGAGGGGGGCACAGCTCCAGGTTGGTTTCACAATGCAGATGGAAGGATTGCTAAGTAATTTACAGGTGGAAGGATTGCTGAGGCTCTTGTTGCTGGAAGTATTACTGAATTTACCGAGAATTCAGTGAGTAATTTACAAAGTAGGGAACACCTCCCGCTCTTGTTGGTTGATGGGTTTCGGGCTGGTGCTCCTCAGGTCCATTAATGTCTGCTGGGCCGTTCTCAATATGACAACCACTTTTTTGTGTGTGGGTGTGTTTTTTTTTTTTTTTTTTTAAACACTGGGGCCCAACATTTGATTTACATTTTCCTTTCCTTGGGCCAATAATATCTTGTGGCTTCCCCTTCTTGGTGGCCTGTCTCCGTCAATAATAGCCACTTTTTTCTTTTGTTTATTTATAAAATTTTTACATTTTTTTATGGCCCAACTCCCTAAATGCATTATTACTTTTCCTAATTATGAAAATGACAACCATTTTTTTTGGTGATTCTATTTGCACTTAAAAATAATTGAGTACACCTAATTAAAATTTTGAAATTTTAAACCTATCATCGCATTACTCCTTACAAAATTTTATATAAAAATATAGTATTACCCTTTTGTTTTTTTAGTGTTTTTTTTATCAATACATTTTTTGAAACCAAGTTGCCTTTATTCTAGCTAATATACAAAAATATAAATGAGATTATTAATGACTAGTTGATAATTAAATCTGTAATTTCATGGGAGTCTATGGCATGACTAACTTGTTTGGAGGTGTAAAACATTATTACCCTTCACTTGGAAACCTCTGAAAAAACTAATTTATTAGCTAAAAAAAAACCATATTTTGCTTTTTTAAAAAGATTAAATAATTTGGGCATACACATTTATGGTCAAAAGGCAGCTTTTTAGTCATTATAAAAGTTATTAGAAAAGTAAATAATAAAATATATACATATATATATCAAATAAACTCGTTTTTTGGAGCATTAAATTTTTTTATTAACACATTTTTAACTATTAAATTAATTTTTTTTAGAAGGCTGTTAATGACAGTGGGGAATCCTTCAACCCATTACAAATTAAAAAATGTTAGAGATCTCAAAACTTTTATCAAAATTTCTATCAAATGTCTAATATGGGTGTGGGTTCTAGAAAAAATTGGCTATTAACTTTGTGCCATGACTAACTTGCTCTCTTAACTTGTTTTATTCCCACATCGAGATATTAGAACATAGTTTTGTTCCATTTAAAGAGCCACGAAAGAGGTTAATATTGTCGGTCTTGGTAATGCGAGCCTGTGACTCAAGTGAGGGCATTAATGTGATTGGAAGTTGGTTTGGTCCAGCAGGCTATCCCTGATGAGGTTATTTGTTGGCCCGCGTATTCCAAGGCATGAGGGGTCTCGGTTCCTAGAGAGGGGGGCACAGCTCCAGGTTGGTTTCACAATGCAGGTGGAAGGATTGCTAAGTAATTTACAGGTGGAAGGATTGCTGAGGCTCTTGTTGCTGGAAGTATTGCTGAATTTACCGAGAATTCAATGAGTAATTTACAAAGTAGGGAACACCTCCCGCTCTTGTTGGTTGATGGGTTTCGGGCTGGTGCTCCTCAGGTCCATTAATGTCTGCTGGGCCGTTCTCAATATGACAACCACTTTTTTGTGTGTGTGTGTGTGTGTGTGTTTTTTTTTTTTTTTAAACACTAGGGCCCAACATTTGATTTACATTTTCCTTTCCTTGGGCCAATAATATCTGGTGGCTTCCCCTTCTTGGTGGCCTGTCTCTCTCAATAATAGCCACTTTTTTCTTTTGTTTATTTATAAAATTTTTACATTTTTTTATGGCCCAACTCCCTAAATCCATTATTAATTTTCCTAATTATGAAAATGACAACCATTTTTTTTTTGGTGATTCTATTTGCACTTAAAAAATAATTGAGTACACCTAATTAAAATTTTGAAATTTTTATTCAACCAAAAAATTTTTTTTGAAATTTTAAACCTATCATCGCATCACTCCTTACAAAATTTTATATAAAAATATAGTATTACCCTTTTGTTTTTTTAGTGTTTTTTTTTATCAATACATTTTTTGAAACCAGGTTGCCTTTATGCTAGCTAATATACAAAAATACAAATGAGATTATTAATGACTAGTTGATAATTAAATCTGTAATTTCATGGGAGTCTATGGCATGACTAACTTGTTTGGAGGTGTAAAACATTATTACCTTTCACTTGGAAACCTCTGAAAAAACTAATTTATTAGCTAAAAAAAAACCATATTTTGCTTTTTTAAATACTGGGGCCCAACAGTTGATTTACATTTTCCTTGCCACAGTGTAGGTGGAAGCATTGCTATGTAATTTGCAGGTGAGTAATTTACAGGTGGAAGGATTGCTGAGACTCTTGTTGCTGGAAGTATTGCTGAATTTACTGAGAATTCAGTGAATAATTTACAAAGTAGCGAATACCTCCCGCTCTTGTTGGTTGATGGGTTTCGGGCCGGTGCTCCTCAGGTCCATTAATGTCTGCTGGGCCGTTCTCAATATGACAACCACTTTTGTGTATGTGTGTGTGTTTTTTTTTTTTTAAATACTGGGGCCCAACAGTTGATTTACATTTTCCTTTCCGTGGGGCAATAATATCTGGTGGCTTCCCCTTCTTGGTGGCCTGTCTCCCTCAATAATAGCCACTTTTTTCTTTTTTTTTTTATTTATAAAATGTTTACATTTTTTTATGGCCCAACTCCCTAGATGCATTATCACTTTTCCTAGTATTACCCTTTTGTTTTTTTCGTGTTTTGTTTATCAATACATTTTTTGAAACCAAGTTGCCTTTATTCTAGCTAATATGCAAAAATACAAATTAGATTATTAATGACTAGTTGATAATTAAATCTGTAATTTCATGGGAGTCTATGGCATGACTAACTTATTTGGAGGTGTAAAACATTATTACGCTTCACTTGGAAACCTCTGAAAAAACCAATTTATTAGCTAAAAAAAAACCATATTTTGCTTTTTTAAAAAGATTAAATAATTTGGGCATACACATTTATGGTCAAAAGGCAACTTTTTAGTCATTATAAAAGTTATTAGAAAAGTAAATAATAATATATATATATATCAAATAAACTAGTTTTTTGGAGCATTAAATTTTTTTATTAACACATTTTTAACTAATAAATTAATTTTTTTTACAAGGCTGTCAATGACAGTGGGGAATCCTTCAACCCATTACAAATTCAAAAATGTTAGAGATCTCAAAACTTTTATCAAAGTTTCTATCAAATGTCTAATATGGGTGTGGGTTTTAGAAAAAAGTGGCTATTAACTTTGTTCCATGACTAACTTGCTCTATTAACTTGTTTTATTCCCACTTCGAGATATTAGAACATAGTTTTGTTCCATTTAAAGTGCCACCAATGAGGTTAATATTGTCGGGCTTGGTAATGCGAGCCTGTGACTCAAGTGAGGGCATTAATGTGATTGGAAGTTGGTCTGGTCCAGCAGGCTATCCCTGATGAGGTCATTTGTTGGCCCGCCCATTCCAAGGCATGAGGGGTCTCGGTTCCTACTGAGGGGGGCACAACTCCAGGTTGGTTTCACAGTGTAGGTGGAAGGATTGCTAAGTAATTTGCAGGTGAGTAATTTACAGGTGGAAGGATTGCTGGGGCTCTTGTTGCTGGAAGTATTGCTGAATTTACTGAGAATTCAGTGAGTAATTTACAAAGTAGCGAATACCTCAAGCTCTTGTCGGTTGATGGGTTTCGGGCCGATGCTCCTCAAGTCTATTAATGTCTGCTGGGCCGTTCTCAATATGACAACCACTTTTGTGTGTGTGTGTGTGTGTTTTTTTTTTTTTAAACACTGGGGCCCAACAGTTGATTTACATTTTCCTTTCCTTGGGCCAATAATATCTGGTGGCTTCCCCTTCTTGGTGGCCTGTCTCCCTCAATAATAGCCACTTTTTTCTTTTGTTTATTTATAAAATTTTTACATTTTTTTATGGCCCAACTCCCTAAATGCATTATTACTTTTCCTAATTATGAAAATGACAACCATTTTTTTTTTGGTGATTCTATTTGCACTTAAAAAATAATTGAGTACACCTAATTAAAATTTTGAAATTTTAAACCTATCATTGCAT
This sequence comes from Camellia japonica, assembly GCA_030407325.1. Taxonomy (NCBI): domain Eukaryota; kingdom Viridiplantae; phylum Streptophyta; class Magnoliopsida; order Ericales; family Theaceae; genus Camellia; species Camellia japonica. Next base: position 131,056,873 of record JAPPVO010000036.1, read on the forward strand.
CACTCCTTACAAAATTTTATATAAAAATATAGTATTACCCTTTTGTTTTTTTAGTGTTTTGTTTATCAATACATTTTTTGAAACCAAGTTGCCTTTATTCTAGCTAATATACAAAAATACAAATTAGATTATTAATGACTAGTTGATAATTAAATCTGTAATTTCATGGAGTCTATGGCATGACTAACTTGTTTGGAGGTGTAAAACATTATTACCCTTCACTTGGAAACCTCTGAAAAAACTAATTTATTAGCTAAAAAAAAACCATATTTTGCTTTTTTAAAAAGATTAAATAATTTGGGCATACACATTTATGGTCAAAAGGCAACTTTTTAGTCATTATAAAAGTTATTAGAAAAGTAAATAATAATATATATATATCAAATAAACTAGTTTTTTGGAGCATTAAATTTTTTTCTTAACACATTTTTAACTAATAAATTAATTTTTTTTACAAGGCTGTCAATGACAGTGGGGAATCCTTCAACCCATTACAAATTCAAAAATGTTAGAGATCTCAAAACTTTTATCAAAGTTTCTATCAACTGTCTAATATGGGTGTGGGTTCTAGAAAAAAGTGGCTATTAACTTTGTTCCATGACTAACTTGCTCTGTTAACTCGTTTTATTCCCACATCGAGATATGAGAATCATAGTTTTGTTCCATTTAAAGTGCCACAAAAGAGGTTAATATTGCCGGGCTTGGTAATGCGAGCCTGTGACTCAAGTGAGGGCATTAATGTGATTGGAAGTTGGTCTGGTCCAGCAGGCTATCCCTGATGAGGTTATTTGTTGGCCCGCCTATTCCAAGGCGTGAGGGGTCTCGGTTCCTACAGAGGGGGGCACAGCTCCAGGTTGGTTTCACAGTGCAGGTGGAAGGATTGCTAAGTAATTTACAGGAGAGTAATTTACAGGTGGCACTACAAGAAATTGCACTTTTGGCAACTACTTTTGGCGACAACGTCAATTTTTCATCGCCAAAAGTATATTTTTGGCGACACAGTGATCAATTTCGTTGGTAAAAGTATACCTTTACCAACGCAATTTGCTTCCGTCGCTAAAAAAGCATAACATTCTTTTAATGCCAAAATTTTTGGTTAGCGCCAAAATTTCAAAACTTTTAGCTACGACGCTTATGTTTTAGCAACACAATGAACGTTGCTATTAGTGTGCATACTTTTGGCGACGACAAGTTGGTGTGGGCAAAGAGTTAACCATTTAGCAACGATAACACTATTCGTCGGTAAAAGTTTTGCTAGTAAAACAAGGTGATTTAGTGATTTGTATTTTTATTATAACTTTTGAAAGAGTTTTAAATATTGTAGTTATTGAATTGTAAAATTAAAGTGATCATTGAATTAGATCACAAAATGAACCCATCAAATCCAAACACACTTTTAAATTGAGATGGCTAATTTGAGATAATTTGAACTTTTTCAAAGAATGTGGTTAGATTATCAATTTCAATATGTTTGGTTTTATTTTTAAAAACTAGTTTCATTTTTTTTTTTCAAAAAAACTATAAAAAAAAAATTGGGTGAAAAAATAAAAAAAATACTTATTATTTTTGTATAATTTTATCTTTTAGGTCATAAGTAATTTTTAAAATTTTAAAAATATATTTTTGATTTTTATTATTCTCAAATTAATTTTATTTTTTTAAAAAAAACAAATCTAAAAATTGTTTTGGATTGTTTTTTAGTTTTTAGTTTTTTTTTTTTTTTTTTTTTTTTTTTTTTTTGGGGTGATCTGCCTCTGGTGAGTCGGTGGCAATTTCCCTCTCAAAATTACCGCTCTTTTTTCCCTCTCAACATTTATGGCTACCAAATTTCTTTGTTGCCTTGAAATTATTTGTCAAAACTACGCGGTTTTGAATGTTGTATGTGCCCTAATTTTTATTTTTTGCTCAGAATTAGTTAAACACTTGAAGTTGAAACTCCATTCTCATTCCCTCACTCTCGTGGCCTCGAACGGCACAGGTATGTCCTCTCCTCTCTTCTTCTTCTTCTCTCTTTCTCCCTCTCGCTCTCACTCTCTCGCAGCGCCGACTGCACTAGCATTGGCGCTGCTCCTTTGTCTCCCTCTCCTCTGTTCTTCTTCTCTTCTCTTCTTTTCTCTCCCTCCATCTCGCTCTCCCTCTCTCAAAGCGCCAACTGCACTGGCAGTGGCGCTGCCCTTTTTTTTTTTTTTTTCTTTCCTTTCCCTCTTCTGTTTTTCTCCTCTTCTCTAGCTAGGTCGTTGCCCTCTCATTCTCCTCTGTTTTTCCCCTTTTTTGATTTAGCTGCTGTATGTTATGGGTTTAGTGTGATTTTGATTAACTTTTTTTAGGTTGCTGTGGCACAATCAGGTGGATTGGCCCCTCTTCTATCACAGGTAAGCGATTCACATCTTAGGGTTTTTCATCCCCAAACCTAATTTTCTAACCACATGATTTGCTTGCACTTTCAAGATTTGGTTGTTTTGATTCTCTTTTCTTGTTTTTGATGGGTTTGGAGGTGGCCTATATAATAGAGCTTCCTATCGCAATAGACTACTGGAAATGCTTAAGGAGATTATAATTGAAGAAAAATGACACTTTAAGATTTGTAGAAGAAGAAATACGATAAACTAAAAAATGAGATTTCATCAATTTTAATTTTCTAGGTTTTGAATTTCAAAAATATTAATATTGGTTGAGTTCTACTTTCTGCAATCTACATAATAATGATAAATTAGTAGCATACAAAACGTGGCATAGAACTACTAAATGTTGTGTTTATGAGACAATATATTGCTTCATAATATTAAGTATTATTATAAAGTTCACTAGGTGCCGTTGTGACATTGAAAAGATCTAATGGCACCTTCTGCATAATTGTTTGTCTGATGCTGTTCTAGTCTGCAGTGGATGCAATCCTCTTTTGAATTAAAACTAACAGCTATTCATCATTGAAAAAGAATGGCACAAGAGTGGGTAAAGTGTAATATTATTCGTCCAATTTGCACGCAACGAAAAACTATGAAAAAGTTGTCCAACTCAATTGGAACAGTCCCCAGGCAAGTATTTTTAGAACTGTGAAATTAAATATTTTTATTCCATTTAAAATTGGAACCCTAAAATCTTACTCATCACAGTTTCGTCCTTTTCTTCTATTCCAGTGTTATCTTCTACTGCCATTTTTCTATCCTTAACTCTTGGATGATTTGCTTGAGAATTTGTGAATATGTTTATGTTTAAAATATTGGTGGCAACTTCATGATAAATAATTTTTTTTCCAGGCACTCAACAACTGGGGACTGGCTCTGCAGGTACTTTTAATTAAACAAAGTTGCCTGGAATCAACTTTGTTTTTCATTCAAGTAGTATTCTCTATTTTGAGAGCAGTTACACAAAGGTTTTGTTTTGCAATTTATGTGGTTATGTTGGAGCTTTATTTAGTTTCATGTTATAAATGGGCATTTTCAGGAACTCAGTGCAATTGTTCCTGTACGAGATAAGCAAGCAATTGTGAAAACCGCAATCAATAAGGTACAATAGCTATTTAGCAACATCAGGTTTGCTTCGATAGATGTACATAAATAAGTTATAATTTTTTGTCTCATCCATTCTACAAACAAATTGAATGATCTATGTTGTTGTCCTATATTTGTAGTATGGATTAGCAGAAGACACGTCAAGAACTAGGGGATCAGTCAATGTAAAAGAAGTTTCATCTAATGAATTATTCAGCCAATCTGCAATTTACATTGCCGCTGCTCATGCATTGAAACCGACTTACTCCGTAAGTGCCTCGTGTTGTTTCAAATAGTTCCTTATAGAACTTCTAATGGACCTAGATTGAATTTTCGGTTTAGATCACAAGCATCTCTTTGGTGCTAGATTAAGAACATTTGATTTGTCTGTGCAAGTTGGTGGTAAATTAGCTTGCTTGCTAAATGCCTCACATTGTTTCAATTATGTAACAACCCACATTTGTGGCTTAGTCATGTTCATGTGCATTCACATACTTTTGTCTTGTTAAGTTAACATTTATGAATCTTGTCTTGTTTTGTACGTATATGATTTGTCTAAGAGTTATATGCATGCTTTGTTCCTCCCTTGCTAACCCAAGACTAAGTCATGCCAAGCCTAAGTTATGTCAAGCCTAGATCATTCCAAGCTGAGGTCATCTTAAGCCTCGAACTACTTTGGAACCACTTTGTTTGACCTCCACCTTTCGCCAAGGCATATTGGCCGAGATGTCACCATCTGGGCCGAGGTGCTCATCACCAAGGCCGAGATGTGTATTATCTAGGCCGAGATGTTATCTTTGTACCTAAGTGATCTTGTCCTAGTGGTATGACCTAGACCGAGGTGTGGCACATCTAGGCCAAGATGTGGCACAGCTTAGTCAAGTGTTGTCCTTCCTAGCCGAGGTCATTGTCATCTTAGTTGCCGAAGCTTTGTCCTTAGCCGATGTCATCACTTGCCGGAGTGCCTTGTCGTGTAGCTTGTTAGATACGCTTTGTCTTGCACAAGTCTTGTCAATCTATCACCTTTTTGAGGAGAACCAACCAGCCGTTGCCACGTGTCCGAGCTGAGTGTTAAATCAGCCGGCAGAGAGAGAAACCTATCATTTGTTATATCTTTGTTTTGAAGAGGAGAGAGAAGCTCTAGAGGAGAGAAGGAGGAGTTCTTGAAGGAGAATAGATTTCCAAGCTTGATCCCTAGAGATCGAACCGTTAGATCCGTGTTCTAAGGTTAGATTCTTGATCTGCTCATGTTGTTCTTTATGTTCATGTTATTGCATTGCATGATTGAATATGATTTGTAAGCCATGCATTGCTTTGAAGTTTGGTTTTAGAAAGAGAAAATAGTATTCATGTGTTCTTCAAGAAAAGTCATGTTTTGATCCGAAAGCTCATGCCAAGATCCATGTTTTTGTGTTTGTTTTCGTATGATCTTTAAGTATGGGTACCCAGGTCCATGTTTTCGAACTCATAGCATGAAAACCCAGATTTTGTATAAACAAGTTATGATTTTGGCATTCATCTCATTCATGTTCTTCATGTTCATGTTCATGTTCTTCACGGGTGGAAACCTAGATCTCCAGACCTCACTTCCTTAAGTGTAGTTGCTGAGATCACTCTTGCCTGGACCTCACACTTAGGCCAAGCATTGTATCTCACCTTGGCCTACCTTGCATGATCACTTACACCTTTAGTTTGTCTCGCATGAACCTCGGCATGCAGCCGCACGCCGAAGCTTAGGTAACCACACCTCGGCCGGGTGGTGTGGGACCTCGGCAAAGACCTGGTTGGTACCCAGCATGTCTTCCTGACATGTAAAACAGTGTTTTGACTTCCAGCATGTTTTCCCGAGATCATTTGCATGTATGTAAGACTTGTTTTGATAAGTACATTCAGTAGATTTTGCCATGTGTTTGTAGGACTTGGACCTTTGCCTCGATCCCGACGTCCCAAGAACTAAGTGAGTGGTATTTTTTTAATAAAGCTATGTTATAATGTTTTTGATAAATCTTGCTTTGCTTCGTGTTGATAAAAGTATTTGTCAAGCATGAATGATTGTCCCTATTTTATGTATCAAGTATAAGCTTTGTTTTGATGACATTCTTGGAAAGTCCCTCGTGCTGGAGGACTCTAAACTTTCGCAGCACCATTGTGTTAAAGCGGGCTACGGGCCTAAGTAACACCAGTCTATCGTGTTAAAAGGATACGGTCCTTTGTAACACAAGTCCCTTGTGCTAGAGGACTCTAAACTTTTGTAGCACCCTTGTTTGAGATATCTCCCTTGCCACCGACAGCCTTGTGCGGGTGGGTTGACTAATCGATTACGGATCGTGCAGTCCCTTGTTTTGCCACCGACGGTCTATGAACGGGTGGATTTGTCTAATTGATTACGGATCGGTTATTCCCTTGTTTTGTTAAGTAAGTAAGCAAGTTTTGTAAGATCAAGATTGATGAATACGGTTCATCCCAAGTTTAGATACAAGTTATGCCAAGTACATGATTTGAACAAGCTATGATATGTATGTGTTGCAAAGATCTCGGATGTCATTCATTTAAACCTTTATTACTTGTACCATTCACTGAGTATCCAAGCTCACCCTCTCCATATATATATGTAGGTTTCAAGCAAGAAGTCGGCTACGCCGAGATGTGTGTTTTGTGCCCAATGTTTTGTATGCATGTTAGGTCGGCATCAAGGATGTTGGCAACCATGAAGATTATGCTTTTGACCTTGTACTTCATGTATTGTATTTATGTCGGCTTGTGAAGCCCTTTTGTTAAGATGTAATATGTATTTTATTTTGTTGAGTGCAAGTTGTAAGACTTTAATTAAAGATGTATGACATTTCATTGGATCTATGCACAGCTCTTATGGACTAATTAGACTTAATGTATTGCTTCCGCACATGTTAGCCCCATATGTATACTCTGTTTGTGTGTGATCTTTGTAAGTTGGCCTTCGGTAATCTCGGATTACTAGCCATCACGGCACCATTCTACTAGGGGCAGTTTGGGGTCGTGACAAATTAAGTCCTCATAGAACTTTGGTAGTATTTTACCTTACTTGGTAAGTGCCTCGCATTGTTTCAATCAATTCCTCATAAAACTTTTTAAGTTGATTTTTTTTTTTTTGCAAGCTCGAGGTATTATATAATTTGTCCTCATCTGGATATACCTAGTTGAGTCCAGCCATAGTATTTGTTACCCCTTTTAACTCCTTTTGCACTTCAAAGTAGATGATTATATATATATATATATATATTTAATTTATGTTGAGGTAAAAGCTTTCTCTTGTGATGTTTGTTTTATATAGGTTTATAGCCTTAAAGCTTGGTGCTCCATGGTTAGTATTATTGAGCTCAACACCTTTTTATTAATATTTTTTAAAGACCATTCATATACTACCTACCAGAATTATGGTTCAAGGGTACAGGGTTTGGGCTTATTTGCTGGAATTTTTTTTTCTTATCGGAAAAAGAAATAAGAAAGTGTCATTGCTGCAATCCTTACCCCAGAATACTTCTTAATGTAATTATTGCTTCCCCAGATGCGTACCTCATGGGAAGGGATTTTTGTTTCCCCAAATGGTCCACCATAAGGTATGATTTATTGTTTATCTCTTAGTTCTCTGCATAAATCATTTCAAATACATATATATTGTTAGCACATAAACATATAATGTTATTTTCAAATACATAATTTTATTTTTTTTACGAATCAAACATTTTTTTTTTTTGGTAATTGGTTTATTTGGTAGCAGCACTAGTGATGCTGACTCTAGAGACTTGGATGGTGTTTGAGATCGATTTTTTAAGTAATTTTTTGATTTGGTGTGCCTTGCATATTTTCACAATATAAATTTACATTGTATTCGTTTTATTATTGGATTCCAAGTTATTTTACTATGCTGTTCTGGTGTATCTGCTGTTATTGAAAATGTATGATCTATGATTTCCTTGGCATATATAGAACCTATGAAGTATATACACGGGTACGAGATATGAGATACGGATAGGGTGATACAACAAAATTTAAAACAACAGGATACGTGTATGACTATGATAGGTCGAAAAATAATCTATAATTTTTAGTATTATATATTATACACGACCTCAAAGAATAGTGAAATACCATTCTTTAGTATTCTATATTTTTTTAGTGAAATACCATTTCCTTGTAATTTCCAAAAGTTCCCAAATTGTTACCATTTCCCAAATGAGCAAAAGAACTCAACAAAGTAGAATTTTAATCCTTGGTATTTAGCTAATTGGTGATCTTCTTATTTCGATTTCAATTTCAAAATAAAAGGTCAACTAATGCAACTAAAGAGAAATTCTATCACCCACTTGAACAAGCCAAATTCACAATTATGACTCTTTAAGAATGCTCATAACCAGTGTGTACAAAGCACGTGATTCAGTTTAGTTGAACACCTGAATATGGGCACTTTTAGTTGCACACCTGAATAAGGGTACTTAAATTGGTTCCAATCTGTGGGAGAGTCCAATGAGTTATGTTACTTCTGTTAGTGATTTAAAATGAGAATTAACAATATGTCCCCCAATATATATTATATAAGTATATATATCCAAATTGCTTTTTTTTTTTGGTTCCAGATGTGTTAGCTACACTTTAAGAATGAACGTACAGAGTATAATAGTTTCTCTATTTGCAGGAAGTGTGAAGATGTTTATAGAAGGATGCCCATATTGGTGATGGGCTGGTGTTGTTTTGGGTTATTATGGACAACCTTTGCATTATTTGAATGTGTAAGGATGAAGATAATTGTGCTTTGTGCTGAGAAGAACAAGATAATTGGCTATAGCTAATGGGTATCAAGAAGCTTTGATGTGTAAATACAATGAGAGATGCATGTTTGTTAAAATTAACATGATTTTATTTTCCAAAATCTAGAACTGTAATACAACTATATATATGCAGGTTTGTGAGTGAAACTGTACATGCCAAACCAAAAAAGAACTAATAAGGATATACACGTGTTTTTATGAATGTGATTTATCACAAGCTCATATTTGCATGTCCACGTGAGGACATTTGGGGCAAAAACATTGTTGAATTTCTTTTAATCATTAGTATGCATAATATTAAACAGCAGTCTATGGATTTGCTTAAGCATGATTTATGGTTTTGTAGTTTGAGTCTCTTTATTGTTCTTTACTTATTTGAAGCTTTATGATGTATGGGTTTCTTCAATTTTATTTACCATTATTTCAACGCATCTCCATTTCCGTAACCTCTATTGCTTGCAGATTCAAACTTTAGGAATGCTAAGGTCCAGATTTCAATCATTGCCTGCTGCTCTTAATGCCTGTTTAATTCCAGAGGAAAAGAGTGAGCCAACAAAAAAGAAAGGACTGTTGAAGTCCACTTTTTCTCGGAACTTTGCTCAGGTTATTTCATTTGCTACTCTCTAGAAAATATGGAAATTCATTTCCTTCAATTTTATTTATCTAATAAATTTTTTCAGATCCCATCAAGCAATGAAAAAGCAGCAGCAAGATTTGCTCAGTTATGGAACACAATAATCAGCAGTTTTAGAGAGGAGGATCTTATAAGTGATAGGTAATCATGGGTGTGAAACTTTGCACAATAATGCACACCTATTTTTTTTTTATGTTGTTTGACTCCTACGATCTGACCTTTTTTTGTGTCCTAACATGTGTTGAGAAATTTTTTTTTTCTTCTGAATCTTATTGTATTCTGCTGTAGTATGTATAACTTTGTATCATTTCCAGGGAAATGGACCTGTTGCTTGTTCCATATTGGGCTGACCGTGAGTTGGACCTCATACAATGGCCTCCATTTTTGCTTGCTAGCAAGGTTTGTCACATGGTTCAAATTTGTTTAAAATGGAAGTGTTGCGAAATTCCCAATTGGAAGTGTTGCGAAAATGGAAGTATTGTAATATTATATAACATGATATCCAATTTTATTTATTTATTTATTTTTTCAATAAATTTGACCTAAGAGCAAATAGATATAAGTTAATATTCAAAGAATCAATTGAGAAAATAATGAAAGCTTGTCAATAAAAAAAAGTAATGAAAGTTTGAAAAAAGAAAAAGACAGAGAGAAGTAAGGTCATTTTAACCTTGAGAGCAACTCAAGTCTTGTAGAACTTGAAAATTGGACATTCAAAACATGTCAATCTAAGACTTTTGCCAGGGCTGGTCGCGGGTCGGTTTTGGCCGGGTGCGGGTCAAAACCGACCCGACCCGACCCGTACACGTGCGGGTTGAAGAAAACAGACCCGCAACTGCCCGCGGTGCGTTTCGCGGTTTGTGCGGGTGGGTCAGTTGGTTGTGTGGGCGGGTGCGGTTCGGTTTGCGGTTTGGGCTTTTTTTTTAATTGGGCTTAGTTATGATATTAATTTGAACAAATTTGACATGTTGGGCTACTTTTTAAGCACTTTTTTTTTTTTATTTATGGAAAAGTTATAAATTAAATTTCATTATAACATAAATGCCCATATAATGATATAATAAATTTTACATTCTTCCAAAATACAAAAATAATTGATAAAACTAATTACAAACTAAAACAACATTAAAATTCACACTAAAATCAATCTCCATCCATCCATAATCCAAAGCTTACCTAAATTTTACATTCATCCAAAATCCCAAAATAATAATAATAACTAGTTATCTCTATCCATCCATAATCCAAAGTTTACCTAAATTTTACATTCATCCAAAATGTAAAAATAATAATAATAACTAGTCATCTCCATCCATCCATAATCCAAAGCTTACCTATTAATCCAAAATGCAAAAATAATAATAATAACTAGTTAGAAACTAAAATAAATTAGTTTTCATCCATCCATCCATCCAAAATCTAAAGCTTACCTAAAATTTAGTGCTCCAATAAATTTTACATTCATCCAAAATAAAAAAAATAATAATAAAAATTAGTTACAAACTAAAATAACATTGTCTACAAACTTCATCCAAAATAATTTCAAAAGGTGGTATCCAAGGCTTCACTCAACTCTTTAGGTCCAATGTCCAATCTCATCCATCCAACAATCTGCCAAAAAAAATTCCAATGAGCCAAATGAATAAATATAAATAAATAGATATAAATAAATAAACATTAATCTGATCTCAACTAATTAGAAAAATCTCACACATGAGCCAAATGAACATTAAAGTTCAATTATAGCATCTACATTAGACTTTGGGGTTGAAGATGAACATGGCTCCAAAGTAACTAAAAGCATGAGTCAACAAGAGAAGATAAATAAACTTGCATAGTAAAAATAATAATAGAATTAAAAATAAAGAGATATTCACATATTACCCGAGTCGTATTGCTCAAATTCCTCCACATCATCCATTGCTTTTCGAAGAGAAATTGGAAGGTTGCTTTTATGCCAATTTTGTGTGCATACAAGAGCTTCAACCATGGAAGGGGCAAGTGAACTACGGAATGGATCAAGGATACGTCCCCCGGTACTGAAAGCCGACTCTGAAAGCAACGTAGAAATGGGCATGGCCAACACATCCTTTGCTATTTGAGATAACACTCTATACTTTGTTGCATTATTCTTCCAATATTCCAATATCTCAAATGTCTGATTTTTTGCAAAATGTTCAACCTCGCCCAAGTACTTGTCTAATTCCGACTTGCTTCCACTAGTGAAGCGCCCTTCCAAATATGAATTAAATTGGGACTCCATTTGAGAATCCAAATCATCCTCATCAATCACCATTGTCTCCACTTCAGTCACCCTCGAGACACTCTCATTTGATGAATAAATTGTGGCATAATGGTTGTACAAACGAGTCAAACAAGAAATAATTTTGTTCACCATCTCATCCACCTTCCTTTTCTCTCCATGAAATATATTTGTAAAACAAAACTCCAAGTATGCTATCTTTTTTGTAGGATCAAGAGCAACAGCAACATACAACAACAAATTAATCTTATTTCCATCCCCCCAATATTTGTTGAACTTTTGCTTCATACTTATAGCCATTGTGCACAAAACATCATCATTGTCCAAAATTAATTGATTAATTGTGCTTTCAATTTTAAACATCTCTTTATAAAATGCATTGGAAGTAACAAAAAGGGACCCGGAAAATTTCTTTGTTGCAAGGTAGAATAGTTTTAAAAATCTCACAAACAACCTACATTTTTTCCAATCCTCCTCATTTGGAATCCTCCTAATCCCACCATCAACATCCTTGAAGTAAGTTTCAAAATTGGAGTCTTCATACTTCAAACGGTTAAAAGCCTTCTCAAACTTTTCAGCAGCCTCCAACATTAAATATGTGGAATTCCATCTTGTTGGTACATCTAGGCATACAAGACCAGTAGTCACAAGTTTTAGATAGGCCGCACACTTCTTAAAAGCATCTTGCCGATTGGGAGAAGACCTCACATACCTAACCGCAAGTCTAATATTTGCAATAGAATCATCCATTTCCTTCAATCCATCACTCACAACAAGGTTTAGAATATGTGCACAACACCGCATATGCAAAAACTCATGCTCCAAAATGGTCCCCTTCCAATCTTTGGTATTCCTTCTCAAGTATTGAATGGTAAGATTGTTGGATATATTATATATTTATTTATATAATATTGCTTAGCTGGGCCACCTTGGGTTTAGAGTGCTTCAAATTGCTGTGATGTTTGGGGGCATGAAGTGGACTGTGGCAGTGGGCAAATTTGGGCCCACGGTAAATTGGTTTTTTATGAAGAAATCGTGTGGGGCCCATTTGGACTTCATGGTTATTTTATTAAATGGGTCTACTACTCCACGGTTTATGGGCTAATTCTTGGGCTTGTAGCATATTGGTTTTTTGGGGTTGGGTCCCAATCTTATTGGTGAGCCTATATATTTTTGTTTAGTCACATTGCAGCGGACCTTTTGTAGTCGGTTATTTCATCACGATTGATCATGTGATCCTCATGTGACTCGATATGAGGGTGGTTTTGAGCCATCTCCGCCAAGAGTGATTGAGGAGTCACTACTATGGGGAATAGTGGTTTGATAACCAGCCGAGTTAGAGACTGGGAGATGAGCGGGAGGATAGCTACCGGTTTTCTGGTCGCTTCTTGTCTTCATGTGACCCATCCTAATTGATTGTATTGCCACGCCTGACATGGAGTGAAGGGGACACTGCCGTGGGGTTTGAGGCTTGTGATCTACCAAGGAAGGGACTGGGGGATGTGATGATTGCTCTCATGTTTTGTTGGCTATGTATTGGTTTGTTGCAGCGGGGCTATTGTTTTTTCACTAAACTTCTCTAGACCGTTGATTATGGTGATTGACTATGCAGGCTTCATGTGACTCAGCCAGGATCTTTCATGGGATAGATATTTTCCTTCATCATGGCTTTGGTTGAGTGGCTAGGATGTCACGGCTATGAGAAGCGAGATGCTTATTGGATTCCATGCTTTCATCCGAGGTAGAGACTGGGAGCAAGCGGAGGTAGTTATCATTTTTCGATTGGTCTTGTTGGGTGTTTAGTTAGTTACATTTGTATTGTGTGTTTGTTTGTTATGTTTTATGAGTCTGTGGTGTGTTGTGTTTATTTGCCCATATATCCACCTCAAGTTTCCATCTATTATCTCTGATGGCAAGGGTTACTTGGGGACAAAAAGGATATATGGGCAAAGTGGGGTTCTGGTTTTTTTCTGTTGTTCTTTCGCTTTTGCGAGTGTGGTTTTATGTTGTACGATGTCCAGTGGTAGTTTTGTGGTGTTTTTTGTTCTTCTATTATTTGTTGTTGGGCGTACCTGGGGTATGCCCCTTGTAAACTTGTACATTTTACTGTCTTTATTTTATGACTTACTTACCCAAAAAAAAAAAAAAAAGATTGTTGGAACTAGCATTATCAACAGTTACAGTGAAGATACTATCGATGTTCCACTCAAGCAAGCACAACTCAATTTTTTTACCCAAAGTTTCCCCCTTGTGATCTTCAACTTGTTGGAAGTTTATGATTCTTTTCTGTAGTTTCCAATTATCATCAATGAAATGAGCCGTTAGACACATGTAACACAAATTTTGAATAGAAGTCCAAGTGTCCGTAGTGAAGCAAATTCTACGACCCTTCATCAACCTCCTCAATTTATCCCTCTCGTTGTTGAATATGTTTGTCACCTCTCTTGCTATGGTATGACGAGATGGGATTGGTGTGAATTTAGGAACGGCAACATTGCAAAATCTTTTAAACCCAACTCCGTCCACAAATCGAAAAGGTAACTCATCAATAATCACCATCTCGGCAAGAGCCCTTTTACAAGCATCAAAACTAAAACTTGTTGCCACAACCTCAACACCCTCTTCGGCATTTTGTTTTGGTTTAAAACTCAATGTTTGTTGCCCATCTTTATCATTGTTTGGAAATTGTTTGCAATTAGGGGTATGACTTCTCAAATTACTAGTCCCATGAGTCCTAGAATCGGCCATATACTCTTTATAACAATACTTACACACTGCTCTACGTTTCCCATCTTCTCCTATAACCTTATCAAAATGGTCCCAAACCGAGGATGGTGCTCTCCTACCACTACTCTCACTCTTTCTTTTGTTCGGGGGTTTAGGAGGCTTAGATTCAGATAGGGAAACATTAGTTTGAGAATTAGATGATTCTGGTAGAACAATAGGGCTTCCGGTAGATTCAAAACTAGCATTGTTATCTTTATCCATTCAAACTGGTAATAAAAAATTAAAAATGTATAAGATAACAATTAAGTCATGGATGGTATAATAATTGAATCTAAACCATATACAATACCATACCTGATTGTTTGCTTGATGGTATGGCTTTTCTCTAAAGTGAACTATGTTGGTTTAATCTCTGCACTTGCTCTGAGAAGTTGAAGAAATATGTGCTGAGTTAAAATACTATACAAATAAACCCACAAACTTTTTTGAATCAAATCCATGCCTTGGCCACAATATTGAATCACAGAATTATCATACAAGTATCAACAATGAATTTGATAAAATCACTATTGAAAAGATGTTTTTGTTATGGCTTGTTTTGATTGCCACAAAAAACTAAAATAAAATAAAATGTTGAAAAGTACTGCTCCGATATAGGCAACTATACAAAAATTAACTAGACACCAATATTGATGAACTCTATGCAGCTCTACAAGGTGAAAAAACTGATACTGGAGGTGAAATCAACATGGATGACAATGTAACTCCTTTCGCCAAGGCTGGATTTTTAAGCAGACTGTCATTTTGGTGGTTGAATCCATTGCTCAAGAAAGGAAAAGAGAAAATTCTTGAGGGCTTTCTTGTTTCTGTATTATATTCTAGTAGATTGTATTTTGCTTGCTGGAGGTACTCACTCGTGACTGTTCCTACAGGGTTTACTATAATGTATGAGCATGTATCGGGTGGCATGGGATGGCAGTCTTGTTTGGTGGCTGCTGTTCTGGTGACTTGCGGGTTCTTGGCATTTCAGTTTGTCGAGCTGGCTGGTCCGTGTTGTTGGCTGCTATTAGCGCCGTGTGTGGAAACCTTGTCTTTATTTTATTTTATTTTAACACATTGTGTTTGGACATATTCATATGGTTTTGTTACGTTTTCCTTTTGCCCATACATGCGGGTTGTGCATGGTTTCAGTTTCATCTCGCTGCTGGGATTGTGCACTGTGCTGTTTGGTTTTGGTGGGATATCATTAACTGTTGATCGTGTTCATGGCCTTCATCCTAACAGTATGCGGTTCATGAACATGATTTTGGGGTTATATCTCCCCGTTGCTATGCTTTGATCTTATTTTCTCATCAGTTCGTCTGTTCTGTTTTTCCTTTCGGCTAGTTCTTGGTCATCTTTTGTATAGTGTTGGTTAGGTCCTGGGGCATGCCCCTTGCAGTTGTGTAATCTCTGTTTTTTATTTTATGTCTTATTCACCCAAAAAAAAAAATTCTTGAGGGCAAAGAGATACCAAAGTTGAGGCAAACAAATCAAGCAGAGACATGTTACTTTAGGTTTATGGAGCAGCTAAGCAAACGAAAAGAAAAAAGAACTCCAAATCCTCCTATTTTGTCAACAATATTTTTCTGGCAAATAAAAAGTTGTGTTGATGATAACATTTTTTTTATCACTGGTTTTTTCTTCTCAAATTATATTACTATAACTAACAAATCAAACACAATTTTAACTCATATGTGCTTTCTATCAACAATAGGAAGGGGGAAAAAAATCATATGCAGATTTAAAGCACCGATCATGTAGATATTTGGGTTGCCAATAAGATTTAATAGATCATATGCAGATTTAATAGATCAGCTTGCCAAATCAAACAGAGAGCCATCAATCGAATGAAAAAGAGAGAGAGAGAGAGAACCGTATAGGGCTGTGTTGCTGCCGATCGCCGGTTGATTTGCTGCTGCCGATCGCCGGTTGCTTTGCTGCTGCCGATCGCCGGCGTCTCGCCTCGCCGCCGCTGCTGCTGTGCTGCTAGGGTTAGCGGCTGCTGCTAGCTAAGGAATGAAAATAAAGTAATGAAAAGGGGGAGAGGAGAGAAAGAGACGGGCTGGGCAAAAACAAATAAGAGTCTGCCCTATAAAATATATATTATATATATATAAAATACGTGGGTCGCGGTTTGCGGTTCGGGTAGGGTTAAAACTGCAACCTGACTCGAACCCGATTTTTGGCAGAATCCTTGACCCGCACCCGCCCCACCTACCTATATTGAAACCGCCCAAAAGGCTGCGGGTAGGGTAGGGTCGGGCGGTTTGTGCGGGTGGGTGGGTTCTGTGCCCAGCCCTAACTTTTGCTAAAGTTTCATTTATTTATTTATTTTTGGGGTACGAATTTAACAGCTAGAAAAAGAAAATAGAGAAAAATAGCCTAATACAAAATTTATAATATAAAAAAAAGCGCAACGGTCGTAATGGTGTTCTAACGGGAACTACAGCTTTTACATAACAGTGGTGGCTGTTACGGCTGTGAATTTCTATCACACTGCTATAGCGGCCATAATGGGTGGTGGTAACCATTGAAACCATTATGTATGGTTACGGTTGCATTTTAAAAACATGTTTGAGAATAAGTTTGATCATTTGAAGTAGAGAAATTCTACAGGGACAGGCAAGTGTATCATTGGATTGGCTTGCAAAGATAGGGAATTTTTTTGCAGAAGGTCTCGAGTAGCTACTTTCTGATTCACTTAATAACTTATTCTCTGATGATCAGTGGGTGGAAGCAACGTGCAAGTCTCTGGTCATATTAGTAGTTGTGATGGAATCTTTGAAAACTTACTAAACTTTGTCTCAAGGGTAACACGATTTAACCTAATTTTCTGATGACTATATATGTCTTTTGGCTAGATCCCAATAGCGCTGGACATGGCTAAGGACAACAATGGAAAGGATAGAGAGCTGAAAAAGAGGATTGAAGCTGACGACTATATGTCTTGTGCTGTTCATGAGTGCTATGCTTCATTTCAAAACATTATTTAAGATTTTGGTTCAGGGTGGTTGCGAAAAAGAGTAAGTTTTATTACATTCTTATAATTTTGATTGAGAAATGGATATACATATTACATATTGATGCTTTGTTATATCATAATGCTTTATTTGTCCAAATGGCCTTTCCAGGGTTATATAATATATATTAATTGAGGTTGACAAATATATAGAAGAAGGCAAGCTATTAACTGAATACAATATGGGTGGTCTTCCTAGCCTCTATGACCACTTCGTCAAGCTTATCAAGTACTTGGTATGTATTTGCAATATCATGGCAGTTGTTTTATGTGACTCGTTAATGGGATTTATGAACTGTTCACACTGATTTAGTTTCATTTTTGCAGTTAGAGAATAAGCAGACAGACAGGGATCAGGTTGTGATTCTTTTCCAAGACATGCTGGAGGTTGTGACAAGAGACATAATGATGGAAGATCACATAAACAGGTGAAGCATTTTGATGTGATTGCTCCTGATTTTATACTAGTGACTTGATGTCATTTGATGTTGGTAACATTTTTTCTTCAACAGCTTGGTAGATTCTATCCATAGTGGATCAGGACATGAGGGGATGGTCCCCCTTGAATATCAATTATTTGCATCTGCTGGAGCAATAAATTTTTCGGCTCAAGAAACAGAAGCTTGGAAAGAGAAGGTGATTGGTGGAGATATCATAATGACAAATTTTAATTTCAAACTATTTACCTATTGATTCGTCCTCCTGTCTCCCCCCTCCCCCTCGCCAAAAAAAATAAAATAAAAGTAGTACCTGTTAACTTTGATGCATTTCTGCAGATCAAACAGCTCGATCTATTGCTTACAGTGAAGGAGTCTGCAATGGACGTACCATCAAACCTAGAAGCTCGAAGGCACATTTCATTTTTCTCAAATTCATTGTTTATGGACATGCCTTCAGCACCTAAAGTCCGCAATATGCTTTCCTTCTCGTATGTTTTTCGAGTTCTTTTGCATGTGACCTTAGTTTTCCTTGTACGTGTGTGTTGTATATGCTTGATTTGTTGGTCTTGTACTTGTTTGTATTTTGTAGTCTTATTGTAATTTTCAAAACTAAGCACTGAGGGGTCGTTTGGGAAGTGACTTTTTGTCTAAAATATGTTTGGGAATGACTTTTTGACTTCTTACCAAAAGATATGCAAGAAGTGGAGTGAATTGAAAGAAATCTTTGACCTTTTTGTATGAGTTGAGATTTTTTTAGCATTTGGGATTTTCTAGTGGCTTTTTTACTTTTAAGCTAAAATATTAACTACCTAAATGAGGCCTAATTATTTTCTACAATGTGTGGCCTAGCAGTGAAACCTCTGAAGCCCCTGTAAGAATGCATGTTTCTTCTGTACAAACACTAGGTGCTGTATGCTATTATCTGCTATTATGAATCTTTTTCTCGTATGTTATTGATAATCAATTTCTTTTGTATGTGTTGCGGTGATGTTTCTCCTAGTGTTTTGATGCCTTACTACTCGGAAGAGGTGCTATTCTCTCTGCGTGAATTGGAAGTGCAAAATGAAGATGGGGTTTCCATCCTTTTTTACGTGCACAAAATTTTTCCTGGTTAGATTTTCATTATGGGCAACATTGGTGGATTGTGTTTTTTTAATAGGCATTTCAAGCATTTTTTGTTTTTTTGGTGGTATCAAATTGGTCATGCAGATGAATGGAACAACTTTCTTGAGCGAGTAAAGCACGACAATGAAGAAGAATTTAAAGGATCAGATGAACTTGAAGAAGAAGAACTAGAAAAACTACGCCTTTGGGCATCATATAGAGGCCAAACATTGTTTTAGTGTGTGGACGTGCTCAGATGCATGTCTGCATGTGTTTTTTCATTGGTTGTCTGTGTATGTGGCGAGAATGTGTTCTAAAGCACCAAGATCTTACTATTAGCACATCCTTTCATTTTTCATTGTACTGACACATTATTACAAATGCCAGTAAGAGGCATGATGTATTACCGGAAAGCTTTGGAACTTCAGGCCTTCCTTGATATGGCCAAGGATGAAGGTACTTGCTCGTCCATTTGGAGAATTTGGGATCATGATTTGCAGCTCTTCGCTTTGGTGTTAATAAAAATGCTAGTATTCTTTTTATTTGAATGAAAAAATTGTTATACATCAATACTCTGAATGCACTTTTTGTTACTTGATGACTACCCTGATCAGATTTAATGGAAGGCTACAAGGCTGTTGAATTAAATATGGAGGATCAGATTAAAGGAGAAAGGTCATTGTGGGCACAATGTCAAGCAGTGGTCGATATGAAGTTTACATACGTGGTCTCATGTCAGCAATGGGGATTGACAAACGATCTGGAAATCCTCGTGCACAAGACATTCTAAGGCTTATGACAACGTATGTGTTCCGGTATAGTCTTTTGTGGATTTGGTGATTGTCATAATTTACCATTGTCATATTTCCTTGTCACAGGTATCCATCTCTTCGTGTAGCTTACATTGATGAGGTTGAAGAACCCAGCAAAGATGCATCTAAAAAAATTAACCAGAATGTTTACTATTCTGAGCTAGTGAAGGCTGCTTTGCCTAAGTTTGCTAATTCTTCAGAGGCAGTACAGAATTTGGATCAGGTAAAAACGAAGGCTCTCTTTAAAATAGGACTTTGGATCAGTAGTTTTAAATTAATAGGAGATAAGATAGTCTCAACCAAATACTACTCTACTTGATAGTGCTTAGATTGCTTACTGAGGTCATGAGATTTGCTGGAATTGATCGAGGCATTGTCACTCCTGTAACTGATATTTGCCAACATCATTCTTCAACCACACTCTCTGATATGGTGAAAATGAATTACAAAGTAAATAAACTATGAATTTGTGACAAGTTATTTACTTGAAGTGTTGCTACCCAAAATCGCTTGGAAGAAATCTACTGTTGCACATAAATAACTACTATGCTCTCATAAGGCACACTTGAAAATTATATAGATTTCCACATTTAATTAATTTGAGTCTCTTCCCAAAGAATAATGCTTCTTCATTTTTAATTCTGCTGGCTGCTGCTGCAGGTGTGCTGCTGCAGAATTTTGTTGGGCTGCTGCTGCTGCTACAATGTTGTTGTGAAGAGGGCTGCTACTAGATGCTGGTCTACTGCAAATTTGGGTTGTTAGTTTCATGTTTTTATTTTTTTATCTACTGCTTTTACTATGGATTCACAATTTGGATGTATTTGAGTATTTTAGTGAGTTTACCTTTTTAGGTTTTATACAACGCTTTCCAAAAGCATTTTTTCCAGCAGTGTTTTTTTGCCTACACATCAACTTTAGGTGATTTAATATCAATGTTATTAGTTTGTAATAGTGGTGCCTGAGGGATGCCTCTTGTAAATATGTAAATCTTATAAAAAAAATATATTGATTTTCAATTTTTTTGCCGCTACAAATTTGTCGTTGCCAAAAAGTAAAGCTTTCTCGACAAACAACTTGTCGGAAATGTGTAGCCAAAAGTTTATTTTTGCCCACTCAGATTGTGTGCTAAAAGGTAAGTTTTTTTGCCAATGCCAATGTGTCGTTGCCAAAACTAAAGCTTTATCGACAACCAAATCGTTGGCAAATGGCAATATTTACCGACGTAAATGTGTCACTAAAAGTTATTTTTGCCCACTCATATTGTGTTGGTGGAAGTGTATTTTTTGCCAATGCCAATTTGTCGTTGCCAAAAGTAAAGCTTTAGCGACAAACAAATCGTCGGCAAATGGAAACATTTACCGACGTAAATGTGTCGCCAAAAGTTTATTTTTGCCGACGCATATGTTGTTGCTAAAAGTATATTTTTTGCCCATGCAAATTTGTGTCGCGAAAAGTGCCACACAATCATCATATTTGAATGACTTTTACCGACACAAGGTAAATTGCCGACGATGGATGAAGGCTTTTATCGACGACTATGTTCGTCGCTAAAGGCATTACTTTTACCAACGCAATGATAATTTCGTCAACAAAAACTTTTGCCAACTCACTTTTGCCTACGTGTAACGCCCTCAAAATAATAACATTAAATCCATCAATTTAGACATGCATTGATATAAGAGACAAACATCATTCTATTCCACAGAGTAATTCTTTACAAGAAGCATTACATGTTAACAACAGAATCAGATGCCCTATGGGCTTACAGCTTTCCAAGCTAACACTTGGTTACAAAGAGGAGAGTACTAACTCAAATACATTAAGCCCTTGGCTTGAAATTACTTGTAATACAACAAAAGATAACCAAAACCACAAACGTCTGCCTGCCTCTAGCCTCCCAAGCGATGTCCTTGGAGGTGGCATGCTTCATGTACCTGAAAATGGTGTCCCATATAGGGTGAGCCACAGCCCAGTAGAAATACTCTAAGCCAACTATGAACAATGACTAAAAGATTAGCAGTTAATAGATGGTCAACACTTATACATTCATTTACATCTTATTACAATTCCATGACAATCAAGTCTATGTTACAATTCACTTTCCATTTCTTATTCAACATTGAGTTTGAAAACAAGCTCAGTACTCTAGCCAAAACCTTTGATGAGATTATAGTTCATCACTAGAACACTTTCGAAATCCAAGATGGAAACACATTTTGGTGTTGTATCAATAACACATAAACCACTTCCATACTTCATAAATGATATACATTTTAGTGCTATATCAAATTAAACAAACATATCAATAGATAAGCATATGAGCTATATCACTACTACCACAGATAAGCATATGAGCTATATCAACACTTCAATAGACAAGCATATGAGCTGTATCATCACTCCAATAGACAAGCATATGAGCTGTATCATCACTCCAATAGACAAGCATATAAGCTGTATCATCACTCCAATGGGAGAGCATATGAGCTGCATCCCTAGGTCCATCCCCCATCTTCCCTTAACCATTAACCGGTTTAGAGGTACATCCCCCATCTTCCCCTAAACCGTGGAGTATATCCCCCATCTCCTCCCATACACAAGCAATGCATATAAACACAGAATCATGTACGCAATCAATCAATACATAAAGTTAATGTATTCTATCAACCGTCTACACATAATGCACATAAACACATTGGTCATATGCACAATCAACCAATACGTAAAGTTAATTTATTCTATCAACCGTCATACTCTATGACACATCCAATTGATTAGTTTTAGTTCGCCTAATCATCATGCATTGTCTACAACAATCAACACTACCCTCCACCGGTAGCCCAAAGCAATTATTTCTAAACAGGAAATAACTGCACAAATGGATAATATATCAACATTTCAACTAGATGAGCAATAAAAGTTTCAACTACACTCTTTAGTCCCATACATTCCCAATTTCAACATTCTCAATTCAATTCCTCATTTTCTTTAATTTTATATACATTAATTAATTAAACCAATTAGGGCAACTTACCATAATTCACAAAACAACCCTAAGGTCCCATTTCCATCAATGTTCCGACATTAATTTCATTTCTCTATGCCTAACTTGCATATAAGTTTATATAATTAAAACCCCAACTTTTGTAAAATTACATAAAGGCCCAAACTTTCTAAAAAATTACCCAACAACCCCCAACATATCAAAATGCTAAAATTCAAAGACAAAGCTCATAAGATGGAATAGGTTATCCCTACCTCGAATGATGGGACCCAACGAAGGAGATGAAGAAAACGGAAATGCTCCAAATCCCGAAATTCTCAGATTAAAAGATAGCCCTCGACGATCAACACAAACTATTGTAAAGGCCCAAGGTGAGAAAACAACTCCTTGTAGACGCGCCGTGGGCCCCGCTCTACAGCTCGGACTCCCTGTTTTTGTTTTGTTGCGGTTCTAAATCTGAACCAAAGAGTCCAACTCTGGCAAATCGTTTTGAAGAAAAACAAATTTTTGAAAAGAAGTGCCAAACATGGACTGCTTTGCCAGATACAGAGTCGCCACCTAAATATTTTTTTAATGGGGGAATTTAGGAAACCCTGACTCGATGCCGAAGGCCACGTGTCCGTCATCACCAAATGTCTTGGCTCGGGAGCTTGGGTACGATCGGGGAAGGTCAGCTATGAGCACCCCCTTTCGCCCGGTCCGAAGACCGGCCTCTACTAACCGTGATATCCGATTTTGAAAACATTACGTGTTCTTATTCCAATTATTAACCTAGAATTACTATGTTATGCGCGCAGCAAACAAATATAGACTAGATTGCCTAATTTGGAAACAAGCCTTGCATATCCGTTTGTTTTGAAAACAGTTTGAAATTGCTACTCGCAAGTAGGCTAAAATGCGGATTTCAATGAGTTTTCCCAACTCAGACAATCCAAACTTCACCCACAGGCATTCAAACAGTTTATCTCACATAAGCACTTAGCCTCATGGTAAGCATACTGTCATGGCAACATTCACACGCATGTGGTATGCTAAAGCGTGAAATACTTACATCGTACTCCGTGCCAAAACAAGAAACTAGTTAGCAGACATGCATGTCCCTAGATCATGTTAAGTGGCTAATGCAACACAGGCAAAGATGCAATTTAGAGTAGGCTCGGCTAACCCTAAAGATGGCATGTGAAATGCACTTTATTCGATGCACGTATTCAAGTTGGAATTGAAAGTACGATGCAGTTTGTATGATGTACCGAGCCCGGTGCATGTTTAGACAAATGCATGGATGCACGCATGCATTGCATGAGGTATGCTAAAATAAACGTGCCCTAATCTACCATCATAAGCAGGTAAATAAAAGGGAAGAAAGAAATGGGGGTTGGAAGACATACACCGCACTCACCCACACTTATTACAACTTTGCCCTCGCTCGGAGGGACCGAAAGAATATACAAATTAATTAACTACGCAAGCTAATTAAAATATTACAAATCAACTAAATTAATTAAATAAAATAATTAATCTAATTAAACAGTAAATCGCCTCGGGATGAGGGCCCAATGCAGCACGCGCTCGGGACTGACTCGGAACCGCACTGCCATGCACGGATTGCCTCTGTTTTCCCTGTTTCCTTCCTCTGAAAATTAACAAAGTCCCAGGAGTGCCTTTCGGGCACTAGGGATCAACCGGCTGGGGTAGGACACCACCGGCTGAAGGAGGAGGCCACCAGCACTAGACTCATCCATCGACTGCCAACTGACTGCCGGTCGGCACTAAACAGTGCCGGTCGGCACAAAATGCCTGCAAAACCTGCAACTCACAGCAGCAGAGGACAACAACATGCATGGCAATGTGATTCAAGGTATTTATGCACTACACACACCCCTTATCATGTTTTTTGACTCAAGGGGGGGGGGCATATGCCTCGATTCTCGGACCACCAATCACGCATTTCTATGCACGATGGCCCAAGGAACCGAGAATGCAACTTTGATTTCAAATGTATGCAAACCAAACAAACCAAAGTCCCAATCCCTATCACCAACTCAAGGGATAAGGAATGCATGTTGATACAATGCAACCTAGTCATGTTATCTATGATGCAACATGGGCAATGTAAGCAAGCTAAACATGTTAGGCATACAACCTAAGCAAAGAAGCATGTAAACCAAGCAATGGAGTGGACTAAAACATGAATTAGGCTACTCCTAATTGGCCTAAAATCAGTGGCCAAAGTGCCTAGAAATGGAGACTAAACACACACACACATGCAAGTGTTATGGTCCAAACCCAAGGCATAAACATGGCAACCCCCAAGCACACTTGGAGATACCAAACAAGGGCAATGAGCACACATTGTAAAGCTCTGAAAATCATGCAAAACATGATGCCAAATCATGCAACAAAACAAGCCAAACAAAGCATGCAAATGGTCTAAGGTTCAAAGCAAATCAATGAGGCTTTGAACCACACTTAGCACAACCACACATGGCAATACTTAAACGCTTAAAAACAGAGTTTTAACACATAAAACTAAGTCTAAAGGACCACCTAGATGGCATCTAGATGACATGAATCCAAAGGCATGCATTAAAGCCAAAACATGAAGCATTCAACACATGTTTTTAAAGCATTAAAGAGGCAACTAAGGCAAGCATACAAGCACACCAAAGAGACTGAAATAGCATGCTAGGTGGTTCCAAGCCACTAAAATGATGCAAACAAGACATGCTATACATTCATGCTCTTAAGGCCAACAAGCCAAATACAAAGAGGCTATATAATGCACGCTAAGGTTGACCAAAATGACTATGGATAGAGCTAAAACATGGCAAAATAAGCACAAAACATTCACAAATGCAAGCCTAAATCATGCTAGAAGCTAAGGAATGCAACCTAGGCATGTTAGAGGATCAAAAGGCATCACAAGGCAACTATGCTAAGCATGCATAGGGGACCAAAACCAACTTATAACAATGTCATATTAGGGCATAATAAACATAAAATGCAGCCAAGACATGCTCAACAAACAACAAACATGGTGCTCCTTTGGAGGCCAAAACTTGCCCTTTCCAAGGATCAAGGAGAGGGGGTGGCCCTCCCTTTTTGGAGACTTCAAGGCACCATCTCCACCACTGAAATACCTCAAGATTTCAGTGGCGGAGAGGCCCAAGCACCAAAGTCTCGGATCTCTCACAAATAGCACAAAAAGGGCCTTTTCAAGGCCTAAGGGTGGTCAAACTTGCTCAAACCACAAAACACTCTTAATAAACAATAAAGAGGCTTAAAAAACAGAACTTTTATGTGTTATACACTAAGCACAAAAACAGTTCTAAGCTAGGTAAAAACAAGGTGCAAAAATGGGGTAAAAAGAGAGTTAATGTCTCACCCTTGTAGCCTCTTCAACAAAGATGATGTTGTTGCTTCCTTGAGCTTCAAACCAGCCAAAAACTTCAAGAATAAGCTCTGATTTTCGAGGACACCAAGGAAAGGTGGAAGACTAGGTGTTTTAGTGCAATAATGTGAACCAAAACACCTAGAATACCAAAGAGAAAGAGAGAGATATGATGTGTATCTATTTTAACCCTAAAAACCAGAGCTTGGTTCTCTCTAAAAATGTCTAAAATTTTGTAACCAAAGCCAAGAAGAGGAGTGGTCCTCTTATAGGCAAGCAAAGCTTGCAAAGCTTACAAGCTAAGCTAACTAAGAGGGTCATCCCTCCATACACGTGTATGGAGGGGAACCAAAACTATACAGCTGTCTGAAAATATCTCATAAAGCAACTGCACAGTGTCCAGCCGGCAAAGAGTGTCATTTTGACAAAACTTAGTGCCGGTCGGCACAAAAGAGTGCCGGTCGGCACAATAAAGTGCCGATGGCAACACCAGTCAGCCGGTGGCCTCTAGCCACAGCCGGTGGTATGTGGGGGTGCCTCACAAAGCATTCCCTGCCCTTCCAAGGAAAAACACAAGTGTTTGGTGCAAAACCAGACACAAGACGGTCGAGTTCGGAAGTCCTGAGGCAAGGCGCGTGAGCCGAGAACTCCGGGAACTCCAAACGAACACGAACATGGATAATCACCGAGTGTTCAAGCGGTGACGTCCAGGTCTTGAGGACGGTCAAAAATGGGGTGTCTACACTCCTACTAGATCAATCCTAAGAGAGAAGTTAGGGTTTTAGTGAGGGGAACTCTCAAAATAGCTTTTTGGAAAAGTAAGAGAGAGAAAGGATGTTGAAAAGTGAACAAAAAGGTCGGATCTCAGCTTTATATAAAAGCCTTCCCGCTCGAGCGGCAAAAGCTCCGCTCGAGCGTCACTCACAGATCCCCGCTCGAGCGGCGGATGCACGCCCCCAGAACTTTTGTAGACAGGTTCCCGCTCGAGCGTCCAACTCACCGCTCGAGCGGCACACAAACTCCCGCTTGAGCAGCCAATCCCCCGCTCGAACGTCCAACACTGCAGACGAAAAAACTGGATGGGTGATTTCCCCGCTCGAGCGCCAAAACCCCCGCTCGAGCGGAGAGGCCAAATTCTGGGCAACTTTTCTAGGTTTCTCGACACAACCAACCTATTCCCAACTTGCCCAAGACAAACCAAAACTCAAAAATTCAGAGTAGAGAATAGAGATAAGAGTATGACAACAACACATCCACGGAACCGAGTCCGGATACGATAAATAAAGAAAATGGAAACCTGGATCGCTATACTACGGGTTGCCAACGTAGCTTTGTGTGTCGGCAAAACTCTTTACCACGAATTTCCCTTTTAGCAAACATATTTGTTGCGTTGCGAAAAATGCAATTTCTTGTAGTGTGGAAGGATTGCTGAGGCTCTTGTTGCTAGAAGTATTGCTGAATTTACTGAGAATTCAGTGAGTAATTTACAAAGTGGCGAATACGTCCCGCTCTTGTTGGTTGATGGGTTTCGGGCCGGTGCTCCTCAGGTCCATTAATGTCTGCTGGGCCGTTCTCAATATGACAACCACTTGTTGTGTGTGTGTGTGTGTGTGTTTTTTTTTTTTAAACACTGGGGCCTAACATTTGATTTACATTTTCCTTTCCTTGGACCAATAATATCAGGTGGCTTCCGCTTCTTGGTGGCCTGTCTCCCTCAATGATAGCCACTTTTTTCTTTTCTTTGTTTATAAAATTTTTACATTTTTTTATGGCCCAACTCCCTAAATGCATTATTACTTTTCCTAATTATGAAAATGACAACCATTTTTTTTTTTGGTGATTCTATTTGCACTTAAAAAATAATTGAGTACACCTAATTAAAATTTTGAAATTTTAAACCTATCATCGCATCACTCCTTACAACATTTTATATAAAAATATAGTATTACCCTTTTGTTTTTCTAGTGTTTTGTTTATCAATACATTTTTTGAAACCAAGTTACCTTTATTCTAGCTAATATACAAAAATACAAATTGAATTATTAATGACTAGTTGATAATTAAATCTGTAATTTCATGGGAATCTAAGGCATGACTAACTTGTTTGGTGGTGTAAAACATTATTACCCTTCACTTGGAAACCACTAAAAAAACTAATTTATTAGCTAAAAAAGAACCATATTTGCTTTTTAAAAGATTAAATAATTTGGGCATACACATTTATGGTCAAAAGGCAACTTTTTTAGTCATTATAAAAGTTATTAGAAAAGTAAATAATAAAATATATACATATATATATATATATATCAAATAAACTAGTTTTTTAGAGCATTAAATTTTTTATTAACACATTTTTAACGAATAAATTAATTTTTTTTACGAGGATGTCAATGACAGTGGGGAATCCTTCAACCCATTACAAATATTCGTGGACAATAACCAATAAAGGGTTAATATTCGTCATTAACGGAACAAGGATTCCAAAATCATACCGATGTACGCGAATCTTTCAGCGTTCATGTAAGTTCACATTGATTTCCAATTGTCATAAATGTTCGTATAACACTTACAAAGAACAGAGCATTAGTGACAATAATTATCAACAATAGATAAAATGTACATTTTTGTACTACTACTCACAGTGCTACAACGGAGTGTTTGTCCCTCCTGAAGTGTGCCCTGTTCAATATATACTTGATCATTAGTTCTTTTTTTTTTTTTTTTTCTTTCCTTCATTATTCTTCACAACCACAAGTATTTATCAAAATAATTTGGGATTAAACCCCTTTCGGAAAACTCCACATTTTAGTTACAAAAATTAAACTCCACATAATCGCCACAATTCAACTAAACAACATGCTTCAACTCAACATCATTAAATATAATTCAACGTAATTCAAGAGGAATTCTTAAATCCCATTTCCACATTCCACAACCAGTTCATGTCATCCATGACCCTAATAAATTATTGACCCAATTTTTCCTTTACATTAAAGCATGAATCACAATGTTCATAACATAGTTCATTCGCAAATTAAACATAATTTTCAAACATTTCAAATTCCAATTAAACTTGAACACATATAATTCAATACCTCAATTTCATTACTCTACTTTCAATTGGGCCAATTCATTAGTTATCTTCATTAATCAACCTAGGGTTTCAAGAAAAACCTAGGAATTTCAAGAAAAATCCAAATTTCTTAACCATTATTTTTTTTGTCCCCAATTTCCTCATTGATTACAAGTCTAAAGTTCATAATCCATCACCTTAACCCAGCATTACATCTCCAACATTATAACCCAAAAATCCCCCAATCTCAAGTTGGACAAATATGTTCAAAACTATAGGTTTGTATTTATGTACTCAAAATACCATAAATCCACACTCAAAATATCATAAATCCATCCATGAATGCAATATTGAAAGGGAATAAGGTCTCCTACCTCAAGATTCGAGCAAGAAAAGCAAGCTTTGAGAAGAATCCTCCACAAATTCGAATTCCAATCGGTTGGAAATGTTGCCCCTTTCTTGTTCTCCATCCTTGATGCAAGATCTATGGTGGATTTGTTGAGAAAAGTGAAGGAAATCAAGGTTTTGGGAGCTAGGGTTTCGGACATGGAAGAGGGAGAAGAAGAGAGGAAAAAAATGCAAGAAATGAGCTCAAAATCACGTTTTTGAGCTGCTGCCACGCACATCGCCGCACGTGCGCCGCATTTCCCGCACGTGCGGTCCTGCTTCCAGCACAGATATGAAAACTTCAAACATCCGTAACTCTCTCATCCGGACTCCGTTTTAGGTCCATTCTGTGTCCAAATTGAAGCCCCGAAAATAATCTTTCCAATGGTTCAACCTCACATCCAAATTCAAAGTATGGAAAAAGAAAAGGGCAAAGAGTGACGCTGATCGTAGTAGCGAATTATTCGATTAAAGTTTTGGTCAATCTTACTTACCATCACACCACACTCAATCAATACCCCAAAATAGATAAAAACATTCTCAATTCCAATGGATATAGTGAATTAAAACACATTAACCCCTAATTAAATAAGGATGACTTTGAGGTCATTACACATATAGAGAGATATATGTGCTTTTCCTTAGACAAATTTTTTTCAACCTTCCCTAAAGGAAGAGAGGCCCTCTCTATAGAGAAACAAGAGGGTTCAGCTTCTTGGAGAAGCTAGAGCAAAAGGTTCAAGCTTTTAGAGAAGCTAGAGCAAAGGTTCAAAAGTTTCAAGCTTCTTGGAGAAGCTAGAGCAAAGGTTCAAGCTTCTTGGAGAAGCTAGAGCAAAGTTCAAAGGTTCAAGCTTCCTCAAGAAGCTAAAACGAAGTTCAAAAGGTTCAAGCTTCCTCAAGAAGCTAAAAACGAAGGTTCAAAGGTTCAAGCTTCCACAAGAAGCCAAAACAAGGGTTCAAAAGGTTCAAGCTCCCTCAAGAAGCTAAAAAGAAAGTTCAAAGGTTCAAGCCCCTCAAGAAGCTAAAACGAAGTTTCAAAGGTTCAAGCTCCCTCAGGAAACTAAAACGAAGGTTCAGAAGGTTCAACTTCCTCAAGAAGCTAAACCAGGGTTCAAAAGGTTCAAGCTTCCTCGGAGAAGCTACAGCAAAGGTTCAAAGTCAAGCTTCTCAAAGAAGTTAAACGAGGTTCAAAGGTTCAAGCTTCCTCAAGAAGTAAAACGAAGGTTGAAAAGTTCAAAATTTCAACTTCCTCAGAAGCCAAAATAGGGGTTCAAAAGGTTCAACTCCCTCAAGACGCTAAAAACGAGGTTCAAGTTCAAGCTCCCTCAGAAGCTAAAACGAAGGTTCAAAAGGTTCAGGCTCCTCACAGAACTAAAACGAAGTTTTCAAAAAGTTCAAGCTCCCCTCAAGAAGCTAAAACGAAGGTTCAAAAGATTCAAGCTCCCTTAGGAAACTAAAACAAAGGTTCAGAAGGTTCAACTTCCTCAAGAGGCTAAAACCAGGGTTCAAATGGTTCAAGCTTCCTCAAGAAGCTAAAACGAAGGTTGAAAAGTTTAAAATTTCAAGCTTCCTCAAGAAGCCAAAACAAGGGTTCAAAAGGTTCAAGCTCCCTCAAGAGGCTAAAACGAAGGTTCAAAAGGGTCAAGCTCCCTCAAGAAGCTAAAACGAAGGTTCAAAAGGTTCAGGCTCCCTCAGGAAGATAAAACGAAGGTTCAGAAGGTTCAACTTCATCAAGAAGCTAAAACTAGGGTTCAAAAGGTTCAAGCTACCTCTAGAAGCTAAATCGAAGGTTCAGAAGGTTTAACTTCCTCAAGAAGCTAAAATAAGGGTTCAAAAGGTTCAAGCTTCCTCAAGAAGCTAAAACGAAGGTTCAAAAGGTTCAAGCTGTCCAAAAACCGTGCCAAACGGAGAAAGTTAAGCGGTCCCGAACTGAGGCGCACGACCGACGGCTCCGAAAACAGGAAAATGGTCTCCAAACGGGAACAGTGGTCTACGACCACGAAAAGTAGCCTACGGCCACTGAGAGATGGTCTAAGAAACCTCTCCTTCCCTTCGGGGAGAGAAAACAGAAACTGGTTCGCAAATCGAGGCAAAGCACAAAAGAGTCCGGAGGTCCGGAGGTAAGGCTCTCAGCCGAAACTCTGTAACCTCAGAACGAGCACAACATGCGCAATCACCGGTGGTGTTAAAGGCCAAGAACAAACACCCTCTCTAAGCCTAGAATGTAGAGATATAGAGAGATATATGTGCTTTTCCTTAGACAAATTTTTTTCAACCTCTCTAAAGGAGAGGGAGGCCCTCGCTTATAGGGAAACAAGAGGGTTCAAGCTTCTTGGAGAAGCTAGAGCAAAAGGTTCAAGCTTCTTAGAGAACCTAGAGCAAAGGTTCAAAAGTTTCAAGCTTCTTGGAGAAGCTAGAGCAAAGGGTTCAAGCTTCTAGGAGAAGCTAGAGCAAAGGTTCAAAAGGGTCAAGCTTCCTCAAGAAGCTAAAACGAAGGTTCAAAAGGTTCGAGCTTCCTCAAGAAGCCAAAACAAGGGTTCAAAAGGTTCAAGCTCCCTCAAGAAGATAAAACGAAGGTTCAAAAGGTTCAAGCTCCCTCAAGAAGCTAAAACGAAGGTTCAAAAGGTTGAAGCTCCCTCAGGAAACTAAAACGAAGGTTCAACTTCCTCAAGAAGCTAAAACCACGGTTCAAAAGGTTCAAGCTTCCTCGGAGAAGCTAGAGCAAAGGTTCAAAAGGTTCAAGCTTCCTCAAGAAGCTAAAACGAAGGTTCAAAAGGTTCAAGCTTCCTCAAAAAACTAAAACGAAGGCTGAAAAGTTCACAATTTCAAGCTTCCTCAAGAAGCCAAAACAGGGTTGAAAAGGTTCAAGCTCCCTTAAGAGGCTAAAACGAAGGTTCAAAAGGTCAAGCTCCCTCAAGAAGCTAAAACGAAGGTTCAAAAGGTTCAGGCTCTCCTCAGGAAGCTAAAGAAGGTTCAGAAGGTTCAACTTCGTCAAGAAGCTAAAACCAGGGTTCAAAAGGTTGAAGCTCCCTCAAGAAGCTAAAACAAAGGTTCAAAAGGTCAAGCGCCCTCATGAAGCTAAAACCAAGGTTCAAAACAAAGGTAACAAAACTACCCTTTTTCCCCCATTTTTGCACTCTATTTTACTTGCTTTAAAGTAGTTTTTGAGCTTAGTGTTTGGCACATAAAAGTTCTATTTTTTTGACCCTCTTCATTGTATATTAAGAGTGTTTAGTGGTTTGGGTAGGTTTGACCACCTTTAGGCCTTGAAAAGGCCACTTTTTGTGCTATTTTGCAAGAGATCCGAGACTTTGGTGATAGGATCTCTTCACCACTGAAATCTTGAGGGATTTCAGTGGTGAAGAGCATGCCTTGAAGTCTCAAGAAGGAGAGGACCACCCCCTCTCCTTGATGTCCTTGAAAAGGGCAAGTTTTGCTTCCTTATGTAACTTCATGCTTGAGTGTGTGTTGAGCATGTTTGACTTGTTTTCGTGCTTATATTGCCATGTTATAACATGATTTCAAGTTAGTTTAGGTCTCTTATGCATGCCTAGCATAGTTGCCTTGTAATGCCTCTTTGATGCCTTACATGCCTAGGTTGTATGCCTTAGCTTCGAGCATGTTTTAAGCTTGCATTTGTGAAGCTTGTATGCTTATTTTGCCATGATCTAGCTCTGTCCATAGCCATTTGGGTCGATCTCATCGTGCATTACATAGCCCTTTGTATTTGGCTTGTTGGCCTTAGGAGTATGCATGTGTAGTATACCATGCTTGCACTATTTTCAATGATTTGGAACCATTTAGCATGGTATTTCAGACCTTGTAGTGTACTTGTATGCATGCTTTAATTGCTTCTTTAATGCTTTAAAAGCTTGTGTTGAATGCTCCATGTTTTGGTCATGTTGTATGCCTTTGTGCTTGAGCCCTTAGATGCCATCTAGGTGCTCCTTAGGCTTTGTTTAGGTCTGCTTGTGACCTGTTTGAGTCTTTAGCTTTGTGAGGCTTGGTAGACTTGGCCTTAGTTTAAGCCTTCATGGCTTGTTTCAAGACTTGGACCATTTGTTGCATGCTTTGGCTTGCTTTGTTGCATGATTTGGCATCATATTTTGCGTGATTTTCAGAGCTTTATATGCATGTCAATTGTCCATGTTTAACTCACTTCAAGTGTGCTCGCATGTTGTTGTTATGCTTAAGTGTTGGTACCTTAACATGTGTATGTGTGCATGTGTGTTTGGCCCTCATAATTTAGCATTGTGGCTACTGATTTTGGGCCTTTGTTAGAGTTGCCTAATTCATGTGTAAGTCCATCCCCCATTGGTTTGCATGCTTGCTTGTGTGCCTTGCATAAGATGCATCACATTGTTCATTTTGCATGATAGATAACATGCTTAGGGTTGCATCGCATTTGCATGCATGTTAAGCCTCTTGAAATGAAGTATGATAGAGGTTTGAGCACCCTTGTTTGCTTGTTTGCATTGCATGCATTTGAAATCAAAGTTGCATTCTTGGTTCTTAGGGCCATCATGCATGGAAATGCGCGATTGGTGGTCGGGAATCGAGGCACATGCCCCTTCGAGTCAATAACATGATAAGGGGTGTGTTTAGTGCATACATGCTTGAATCACATTGCCATGCAAGTTGTTTCCCTCTGCTGCTGTGAGTTGCAGGTTCTGCAGGTATTAAGTGCCGGCCGGCACTATTTAGTGCCGACCGGCAGTCAACAAACAGCCGATTGCTTATTTCAGTGCCGATGAGCTTATTCTACTGCCGGTGGTGTCGTACCTCAGCCGGTGGTACTCCCCAGTACCTTGAGAGGCACTCTTGGGACTTTGGTGATTTTCTGAGGAGGATAGCAGGGAAACAGAGGCACACTTGCATGACAGTGCGATTCCGAGTCCATTCCGAGCGCGCGCTGCATTTGGGCCCTCCTCCCGAGGCATTTACTGTTTTGATTAGATTAATTATTTGTCTAATTAATTTAGTGAATTTGTAATGATTAATTAGCTTGCGTAGTTAATTATTTGTATTATTATTTGGTCCCTCCGAGTGAGGGCAAAAATGTAATAAGTGTGGTGCGTGGGCATGTATGTCTTCCAACCTCCACTTCTTTCTATCCCTTTTATTTACCTGCTTACAATGGTAGATTAGGGCATATTTGATTAGCATACCTTATGCAATGCATGTGTGCATTCATGCATTTGTTTACATGCACCGGGCTCGGTACATCATACAAACTGCATCGTAACTTTTCAATTCCAAATTGAATACGTGCTATTCGCACATTTCACTATGCCATGTTTAGGGTTAGCCGAGCCTACTCTAGATTGCATCTATGTCTGTGTTGCATTAGCCACTTAACATGAACTAGGTCATGCATGTTTGCTAACCAGTTACTTGTTTTTTTGGCACGGAGTACAATGTAAGTGTTTTGCTTTAGCATAACATGCGTGTGAATGTTGCCATGACAATAGGATTGCCATGCGGCTAAATGCTTATGTGTGATAAAATGCTTGAATGCCTGTGGGTGGAGGTTGGATTGCCTGAGTTGGAACAACTCATTGAAATCCGTGTTTTAGCCTACTTGCGAGTAGCAAATTCCAAAGCATTTTCAAAACAAACGGATATGCAATGTTTGTTTCCAAATTAGGCAATCTAGTCTATACTTTTTGTGCTGTGCGCATAACATAGTAATTCTAGGCTAATAACTGGAATAAGAACATGTAATGTTTTCAAAATTGGATATCACGGTTAGTAGAGGCCGGTCTTCGGACCGGGCGAAAGGGGGTGCTCATAGCTGACCTTCCCCGATCGTACCCAAGCTCCCGAGCCAAGATCACTTTGGTGATGACGGACATGTGGCCTTCGGCACCGAGTCAGGGTTTCCTAAATTCCCATTTTAAAATATTTAGGTGGCGACTCTGTAATCTGGCAAAGCAGTCCATGTTTGGCACTACTTTTTCAAAAATCTGTTTTTCTTCGAAACGATTTGCCAGAGTTGGACTCTTTGGTTCAGATTTAGAACCGCGACACACAAAAAGGGAGTCCGAACTGTAGAGTGAAGCCCACGGGCGCGTCTACACCATGACAATCAAGTCTATGTTACAATTCACTTTCCATTTCTTATTCAACATTGAGTTTGAAAACAAGGCTCAGTACTCTAGCCAAAACCTTTGATGAGATTATAGTTCATCACTAGAACACTTTCGAAATCCAAGATGGAAACACATTTTGGTGTTGTATCAATAACACATAAAACCACTTCCATACTTCATAAATGATATACATTTTAGTGCTATATCAAATTAAACAAACATATCAATAGATAAGCATATGAGCTATATCACTACTACCACAGCTAAGCATATGAGCTATATCAACACTTCAATAGACAAGCATATGAGCTGTATCATCACTCCAATAGACAAGCATATGAGCTGTATCATCACTCCAATAGACAAGCATATAAGCTGTATCATCACTCCAATGGGAGAGCATATGAGCTGCATCCCTAGGTCCATCCCCCATCTTCCCTTAACCATTAACCGGTTTAGAGGTACATCCCCCATCTTCCCCTAAACCGTGGAGTATATCCCCCATCTCCTCCCATACACAAGCAATGCATATAAACACAGAATCATGTACGCAATCAATCAATACATAAAGTTAATGTATTCTATCAACCGTCTACACATAATGCACATAAACACATTGGTCATATGCACAATCAACCAATACGTAAAGTTAATTTATTCTATCAACCGTCATACTCTATGACACATCCAATTGATTAGTTTTAGTTCGCCTAATCATCATGCATTGTCTACAACAATCAACACTACCCTCCACGGTAGCCCAAAGCAATTATTTCTAAACAGGAAATAACTGCACAAATGGATAATATATCAACATTTCAACTAGATGAGCAATAAAAGTTTCAACTACACTCTTTAGTCCCATACATTCCCAATTTCAACATTCTCAATTCAATTCCTCATTTTCTTTAATTAATTATATACATTAATTAATTAAACCAATTAGGCAACTTACCATAATTCACAAAAAACCCTAAGGTCCCATTTCCATCAATGTTCCAACATTAATTTCATTTCTCTATGCCTAACTTGCATATAGGTTTATATAATTAAAACCCCAACTTTTGTAAAATTACATAAAGGCCCAAACTTTCTAAAAAATTACCCAACAACCCCCAACATATCAAAATGCTAAAATTCAAAGACAAAGCTCATAAGATGGAATAGGTTATCCCTACCTCGAATGACGGGACCCAATGAAGGAGATGAAGAAAATGGAAATGCTCCAAATCCCGAAATTCTCAGATTAAAAGATAGCCCTCGACGATCAACACAACTATTGTAAAGGCCCAAGGTGAGAAAACAACTCCTTGTAGACGCGCCCGTGGGCCCCGCTCTACAGCTCGGACTCCCTGTTTTTGTTTTGTTGCGGTTCTAAATCTGAACCAAAGAGTCCAACTCTGGCAAATCGTTTTGAAGAAAAAACAGATTTTTGAAAAGAAGTGCCAAACATGGACTGCTTTGCCAGATACAGAGTCGCCACCTAAATATTTTTTTAATGGGGGAATTTAGGAAATCCTGACTCGATGCCGAAGGCCACGTGTCTGTCATCACCAAATGTCTTGGCTCGGGAGCTTGGGTACGATCGGGAAGGTCAGCTATGAGCACCCCCTTTCGCCCGGTCCGAAGACCGGCCTCTACTAACCGTGATATCCGATTTTGAAAACATTACGTGTTCTTATTCCAATTATTAACCTAGAATTACTATGTTATGCGCGCAGCAAACAAATATAGACTAGATTGCCTAATTTGGAAACAAGCCTTGCATATCCGTTGTTTTTGAAAACAGTTTGAAATTGCTACTCGCAAGTAGGCTAAAATGCGGATTTCAATGAGTTTTCCCAACTCAGACAATCCAAACTTCACCCACAGGCATTCAAACAGTTTATCTCACATAAGCACTTAGCCTCATGGTAAGCATACTGTCATGGCAACATTCACACGCATGTGGTATGCTAAAGCGTGAAATACTTACATCGTACTCCGTGCCAAAACAAGAAACTAGTTAGCAGACATGCATGTCCCTAGATCATGTTAAGTGGCTAATGCAACACAGGCAAAGATGCAATTTAGAGTAGGCTCGGCTAACCCTAAAGATGGCATGTGAAATGCACTTTATTCGATGCACGTATTCAAGTTGGAATTGAAAGTACGATGCAGTTTGTATGATGTACCGAGCCCGGTGCATGTTTAGACAAATGCATGGATGCACGCATGCATTGCATGAGGTATGCTAAATTAAACGTGCCCTAATCTACCATCATAAGCAGGTAAATAAAAGGGAAGAAGAAATGGGGGTTGGAAGACATACACCGCACTCACCCACACTTATTACAACTTTGCCCTCGCTCGGAGGACCGAACCTGCCTGTTTTGCGGTAAGTTCCTAGAAGACCAACTGGGACGGTGAAAACTAGAGTTTGAATGGCTTATGCCTAGAACGCAAAGGTTCGGGATCTCCGAGACTAAAGTCTGGTTTAAATACCCAGGGGGTGTACCCTCGGCTTGAAATCTGTATGGAAGCCCCATAGGTTGAGGCGGCGTTTTACGCCTCGATTCTGGATACTGAACCAACCTAGTATATCGCCCTGTTGGTAAGATAGGGAAAGCTGCAATCGTGGCCATTGCATCATCATGCATCGTCATGCATCATTTGTAAATATTGCATATGCATTGCATTTCAAAAAAACAAACAAACAAAACACAACACATGCATGTGTCATGCATTTCATTGTAGTATAGTGCATTTGTCATGCATTTTCTGTAGCTTGCATGCATTTCATTGCATCACCTCCATCTATGGCTTGCGCCCTTCCTTGTTGAGCTTGGTCTGGTATGTGCCCATATTTTCGTGTCAACACAGTTGTCGAGCTTTTGTGTCCGAGCCTTGAGGGTAGCGGCACCGTTTCTGTGTTAGACATGGTTTGTATGTGTACATGCCCTTCCTAGGCGAGATTTGGTTTGGCCCGCGTGCCATATCCATTGTATCCATATCCATTGCACTGTAATTTGCATGCATCCACTGCATCATCTTCCATCTATGGCTTGCGCCTTTCCGAGATGCGCTTGGTCTGGTATGTGCCCCTACTTTTCATGTCGAAGCACAGTTTTTGTGTACGCGCCTATTCCTTGACGAGCTTGGTTTGAGGGTTGCGGCACATTTTCTGTGATTAGACGCGGTTCGTATGCGTACATGCCTTTCCTAGGCAAGATTTGGTTTGGCCTGCGTGCCATATCCATTGTATCCATTCCCATTACATTGTAGTGTAATTGTTGCATCCGGCATTAGGATCATTATTCCCTCATCAGCGGGTCGTTTCCCCACTTATGTCAATCCACCCAATACTTGTTCTTATGTCTGTCTACATTACTCATAGTTCTGTGTGCGCTCGCGCCTTGAGGGCTTCGACACCTTTTCTATGTAGACGGACTTGTCACTTCCATCAATCTATCTGACATTTGTGTGGTCTCGAACCGCTCATGATTGAATCATGATTCAATCGCCCCGCATGTAGTTTGCATCGCATTAGTTTTAATTGCATTGCATTATCATTTGCATTATTCATACATAGTTTTGTATATATTGCATATTATTTAGCATTCGCATTGCATATGTCATGCATGTTGCTAACAATATTGTACCTGTTAAGTTTGCTTTCTTTTCAGGCACGATATTGTATGTACGGTTCATTACCGCTGGTGGAACCAGGCGAGCCGCACAGGTATTGTATCTCCCGAGTGAGACGTTTGAGAATCGCATAATTCTCTTACATCCTTTCTGCATTGTGATGTAGACTGTTGCATGTTAGCTTATAACTGTCGCATGTATTGCTTCATTACAGCTTTCTTTGCATGATCATAAGTTATGCCCGGCTTCTTGCATTGTCAGTTGCATTTTGCCCCCGCCTACGGGCATATCTTATCTTGGCATGTGTGCCTCCTGCATGAACTACGCTGGTTTGATCCCTAAGGGATACGTAGGCAGCTTGCGAGTTCAACCATTTGCGCTTTGTATGTCTGTCCAAGTCTTCGGCCTTGTCAAAAAATGGGGTCGTCTCTGGGCTTGACATTCCTCCCGTCATTGTTATGATTTCGAGTTCTGTCAAAGAGGGGCAACTGTAGACACCCCATTTTTGACCGTCCTCAAGACTTGGACGTCACCGTTGGAACACTCGGTGATTATCCATGTTTGTGTTCGTTTGGAGATTCCCGGAGTTCTCGGCTCGCGCGCCGCGCCTCAGGACCTCCGGACTCGACCGTTTGTGTTTGGTTTTGCACCAAACACTTGTGTTTTGCCTTGAAAGGGCAAGGAATGCTTTGTGAGGCATCCCTACACACCACCGGCTGGGGCTAGAGGCCACCGGCTGGCTAGAGTTTCCATCGGCACTATATTGTGCCGGTCGGCACTCTTTTGTGCCGGTCGGCACTCAATTTTGTCAAATGACATTTTCTGCCGGCCGGACACTGTGCACTTGCTTTCTGAGATATTTTCAGACAGCTGTGTGCAATTGGTTTCCCCTCCATACACGTGTATGGAGGGATGAGCTTGCTTAGGGACTAAGCTTGTAAGCTTTTTGCCTATAAGAGGGAAGGCTCTTCCCTTTGCTCAAGGGTTACAAAATCTGAGAGCTTTAGACATTGTTAGAGAGTGAGAGCTCTGGTTCTTTTAGGGTTAGAATAGATATACACTCTATCTCTCTCTTTCCCTTTGAAATCTAGGTGTTTTGTGCCTTACTATTGCACACAAACACCTAGAGTCTCACCTTATCCTTGCAACTGAGGTTCTAAGGGCTGTTTTTTAGTGTTCTTGACTGGTTTTGAGCTCAAGGACCCATCCACTCCAACCTTTGTGAAGGTGGTCTTCAAAGGTAACAAAACTACCCTTTTTCCCCCATTTTTGCACTCTATTTTTACTTGCTTTAAAGTAGTTTTTGAGCTTAGTGTTTGGCACATAAAAGTTCTGTTTTTTGACCCTCTTCATTGTATATTAAGAGTGTTTAGTGGTTTGGGTAGGTTTGACCACCTTTAGGCCTTGAAAAGGCCACTTTTTGTGCTATTTTGCAAGAGATCCGAGACTTTGGTGATAGGATCTCTTCACCACTGAAATCTTGAGGGATTTCAGTGGTGAAGAGCATGCCTTGAAGTCTCAAGAAGGAGAGGACCACCCCCTCTCCTTGATGTCCTTGAAAAGGGCAAGTTTTGCTTCCTTATGTAACTTCATGCTTGAGTGTGTGTTGAGCATGTTTGACTTGTTTTCCGTGCTTATATTGCCATGTTATAACATGATTTCAAGTTAGTTTAGGTCTCTTATGCATGCCTAGCATAGTTGCCTTGTAATGCCTCTTTGATGCCTTACATGCCTAGGTTGTATGCCTTAGCTTCGAGCATGTTTTAAGCTTGCATTTGTGAAGCTTGTATGCTTATTTTGCCATGATCTAGCTCTGTCCATAGCCATTTGGGTCGATCTCATCGTGCATTACATAGCCCCTTTGTATTTGGCTTGTTGGCCTTAGGAGTATGCATGTGTAGTATACCATGCTTGCACTATTTTCAATGATTTGGAACCATTTAGCATGGTATTTCAGACCTTGTAGTGTACTTGTATGCATGCTTTAATTGCTTCTTTAATGCTTTAAAAGCTTGTGTTGAATGCTCCATGTTTTGGTCATGTTGTATGCCTTTGTGCTTGAGCCCCTTAGATGCCATCTAGGTGCTCCTTAGGCTTTGTTTAGGTCTGCTTGTGACCTGTTTGAGTCCCTTTAGCTTTGTGAGGCTTGGTAGACTTGGCCTTAGTTTAAGCCTTCATGGCTTGTTTCAAGACTTGGACCATTTGTTGCATGCTTTGGCTTGCTTTGTTGCATGATTTGGCATCATATTTTGCGTGATTTTCAGAGCTTTATATGCATGTCAATTGTCCATGTTTAACTCACTTCAAGTGTGCTCGCATGTTGTTGTTATGCTTAAGTGTTGGTACCTTAACATGTGTATGTGTGCATGTGTGTTTGGCCCTCATAATTTAGCATTGTGGCTACTGATTTTGGGCCTTTGTTAGAGTTGCCTAATTCATGTGTAAGTCCATCCCCCATTGGTTTGCATGCTTGCTTGTGTGCCTTGCATAAGTGCATCACATTGTTCATTTTGCATGATAGATAACATGCTTAGGGTTGCATCGCATTTGCATGCATGTTAAGCCTCTTGAAATGAAGTATGATAGAGGTTTGAGCACCCTTGTTTGCTTGTTTGCATTGCATGCATTTGAAATCAAAGTTGCATTCTTGGTTCTTAGGGCCATCATGCATGGAAATGCGCGATTGGTGGTCCGGGAATCGCCATGCCCCTTCGAGTCATTGGGGTGTGTGTTAGTGCATACATGCTTTGAATCACATTGCCATGCAAGTTGTTTCCCTCTGCTGCTGTGAGTTGCAGGTTCTGCAGGTATTAAGTGCCGGCCGGCACTATTTAGTGCCGACCGGCAGTCAACAAACAGCCGATTGCTTATTTCAGTGCCGATGAGCTTATTCTACTGCCGGTGGTGTTGTACCTCAGCCGGTGGTACTCCCCAGTACCTTGAGAGGCACTCTTGGGACTTTGGTGATTTTCTGAGGAGGATAGCAGGGAAACAGAGGCACACTTGCATGACAGTGCGATTCCGAGTCCATTCCGAGCGCGCGCTGCATTTGGGCCCTCCTCCCGAGGCATTTACTGTTTTGATTAGATTAATTATTTGTCTAATTAATTTAGTGAATTTGTAATGATTAATTAGCTTGCGTAGTTAATTATTTGTATTATTATTTTGGTCCCTCCGAGTGAGGGCAAAAATGTAATAAGTGTGGGTGCGTGGGCATGTATGTCTTCCAACCTCCACTTCTTTCTATCCCTTTTATTTACCTGCTTACAATGGTAGATTAGGGCATATTTGATTAGCATACCTTATGCAATGCATGTGTGCATTCATGCATTTGTTTACATGCACCGGGCTCGGTACATCATACAAACTGCATCGTAACTTTCAATTTCCAAATTGAATACGTGCTACTCGCGCATTTCACATGCCATGTTTAGGGTTAGCCGAGCCTACTCTAGACTGCATCTATGTCTGTGTTGCATTAGCCACTTAACATGAACTAGGTCATGCATGTTTGCTAACCAGTTACTTGTTTTTTGGCACGGAGTACAATGTAAGTGTTTGCTTTAGCATAATCACATGCGTGTGAATGTTTGCCATGACAATAGGATTGCCATGCGGCTAAATGCTTATGTGTGATAAAATGCTTGAATGCCTGTGGGTGGAGGTTAGATTGCCTGAGTTGGAACAACTCATTGAAATCCGTGTTTTAGCCTACTTGCGAGTAGCAAATTCCAAAGCATTTTCAAAACAAACGGATATGCAATGTTTGTTTCCAAATTAGGCAATCTAGTCTATACTTTTTGTGCTGTGCGCATAACATAGTAATTCTAGGCTAATAACTGGAATAAGAACATGTAATGTTTTCAAAATTGGATATCACGGTTAGTAGAGGCCGGTCTTCGGACCGGGCGAAAGGGGGTGCTCATAGCTGACCTTCCCCGATCGTACCCAAGCTCCCGAGCCAAGATCACTTTGGTGATGACGGACATGTGGCCTTCGGCACCGAGTCAGGGTTTCCTAAATTTCCCATTTTAAAATATTTAGGTGGCGACTCTGTAATCTGGCAAAGCAGTCCATGTTTGGCACTACTTTTTCAAAAATCTGTTTTTCTTCGAAACGATTTGCCAGAGTTGGACTCTTTGGTTCAGATTTAGAACCGCGACACACAAAAAGGGAGTCCGAACTGTAGAGTGAAGCCCACGGGCGCGTCTACACCATGACAATCAAGTCTATGTTACAATTCACTTTCCATTTCTTATTCAACATTGAGTTTGAAAACAAGGCTCAGTACTCTAGCCAAAACCTTTGATGAGATTATAGTTCATCACTAGAACACTTTCGAAATCCAAGATGGAAACACATTTTGGTGTTGTATCAATAACACATAAACCACTTCCATACTTCATAAATGATATACATTTTAGTGCTATATCAAATTAAACAAACATATCAATAGATAAGCATATGAGCTATATCACTACTACCACAGCTAAGCATATGAGCTATATCAACACTTCAATAGACAAGCATATGAGCTGTATCATCACTCCAATAGACAAGCATATGAGCTGTATCATCACTCCAATAGACAAGCATATAAGCTGTATCATCACTCCAATGGGAGAGCATATGAGCTGCATCCCTAGGTCCATCCCCATCTTCCCTTAACCATTAACGGTTTAGAGGTACATCCCCCATCTTCCCCTAAACCGTGGAGTATATCCCCCATCTCCTCCCATACACAAGCAATGCATATAAACACAGAATCATGTACGCAATCAATCAATACATAAAGTTAATGTATTCTATCAACCGTCTACACATAATGCACATAAACACATTGGTCATATGCACAATCAACCAATACGTAAAGTTAATTTATTCTATCAACCGTCATACTCTATGACACATCCAATTGATTAGTTTTAGTTCGCCTAATCATCATGCATTGTCTACAACAATCAACACTACCCTCCACCGGTAGCCCAAAGCAATTATTTCTAAACAGGAAATAACTGCA
Source organism: Camellia japonica (assembly GCA_030407325.1). Classification (NCBI taxonomy): domain Eukaryota; kingdom Viridiplantae; phylum Streptophyta; class Magnoliopsida; order Ericales; family Theaceae; genus Camellia; species Camellia japonica. The sequence goes on from JAPPVO010000036.1 coordinate 131,100,804, forward strand.
CAAATGGATAATATATCAACATTTCAACTAGATGAGCAATAAAAGTTTCAACTACACTCTTTAGTCCCATACATTCCCAATTTCAACATTCTCAATTCAATTCCTCATTTTCTTTAATTAATTATATACATTAATTAATTAAACCAATTAGGCAACTTACCATAATTCACAAAACAACCCTAAGGTCCCATTTCCATCAATGTTCCAACATTAATTTCATTTCTCTATGCCTAACTTGCATATAGGTTTATATAATTAAAACCCCAACTTTTGTAAAATTACATAAAGGCCCAAACTTTCTAAAAAATTACCCAACAACCCCCAACATATCAAAATGCTAAAATTCAAAGACAAAGCTCATAAGATGGAATAGGTTATCCCTACCTCGAATGACGGGACCCAATGAAGGAGATGAAGAAAATGGAAATGCTCCAAATCCCGAAATTCTCAGATTAAAAGATAGCCCTCGACGATCAACACAACTATTGTAAAGGCCCAAGGTGAGAAAACAACTCCTTGTAGACGCGCCCGTGGGCCCCGCTCTACAGCTCGGACTCCCCTGTTTTTGTTTTGTTGCGGTTCTAAATCTGAACCAAAGAGTCCAACTCTGGCAAATCGTTTTGAAGAAAAACAGATTTTTGAAAAGAAGTGCCAAACATGGACTGCTTTGCCAGATACAGAGTCGCCACCTAAATATTTTTTAATGGGGAATTTAGGAAATCCTGACTCGATGCCGAAGGCCACGTGTCTGTCATCACCAAATGTCTTGGCTCGGGAGCTTGGGTACGATCGGGGAAGGTCAGCTATGAGCACCCCCTTTCGCCCGGTCCGAAGACCGGCCTCTACTAACCGTGATATCCGATTTTGAAAACATTACGTGTTCTTATTCCAATTATTAACCTAGAATTACTATGTTATGCGCGCAGCAACAAATATAGACTAGATTGCCTAATTTGGAAACAAGCCTTGCATATCCGTTTGTTTTGAAAACAGTTTGAAATTGCTACTCGCAAGTAGGCTAAAATGCGGATTTCAATGAGTTTTCCCAACTCAGACAATCCAAACTTCACCCACAGGCATTCAAACAGTTTATCTCACATAAGCACTTAGCCTCATGGTAAGCATACTGTCATGGCAACATTCACACGCATGTGGTATGCTAAAGCGTGAAATACTTACATCGTACTCCGTGCCAAAACAAGAAACTAGTTAGCAGACATGCATGTCCCTAGATCATGTTAAGTGGCTAATGCAACACAGGCAAAGATGCAATTTAGAGTAGGCTCGGCTAACCCTAAAGATGGCATGTGAAATGCACTTTATTCGATGCACGTATTCAAGTTGGAATTGAAAGTACGATGCAGTTTGTATGATGTACCGAGCCCGGTGCATGTTTAGACAAATGCATGGATGCACGCATGCATTGCATGAGGTATGCTAAAATAAACGTGCCCTAATCTACCATCATAAGCAGGTAAATAAAAGGGAAGAAAGAAATGGGGGTTGGAAGACATACACCGCACTCACCCACACTTATTACAACTTTGCCCTCGCTCGGAGGGACCGAAACGAAGGTTCGAAAGGTTCGAAAGGTTCAAGCTCCCTCAGAAACTGAAACGAAGGTTCAGAAGGTTCAACTTCCTCGAGAAGCTAAAACCAGGGTTCAAAAGGTTCAAGCTTCCTTGGAGAAGCTAGAGCAAATGTTCAAAAGGTTCAAGCTTCCTCAAGAAGCTAAAACGAAGGTTCAAAAGGTTCAAGCTTCCTCAAGAAGCTAAAACGAAGGTTGAAAAGTTCAAAATTTCAAGCTTCCTCAAGAAGCCAAAACAGGGGTTCAAAAGGTTCAAGCTCCCTCAAGAGGCTAAAACGAAGGTTCAAAAGGTTCAAGCTCCCTCAAGAAGCTAAAACGAAGGTTCAAAAGGTTCAGGCTCCCTCAGCAAGCTAAAACGAAGGTTCAGAAGGTTCAAGCTCCCTCAAGAAGCTAAAACGAAGGTTCAAAAGGTTCAAGCTCACTCAGGAAACTAAAACGAAGGTTCAGAAGGTTCAACTTCCTCAAGAAGCTAAAACCAGGGTTCAAAAGGTTCAAGCTTCCTCAAGAAGCTAAAACGAAGGTTGAAAAGTTCAAAATTTCAAGCTTCCTCAAGAAGCCAAAACTGTGGTTTAAAAGGTTCAAGCTCCCTCAAGGGGCTAAAACGAAGGTTCAAAATGTTCAAGCTCCCTCAAGAAGCTAAAACGAAGGTTCAAAAGGTTCAGGCTCCCCTAGGAAGCTAAAACGAAGGTTCAGAAGGTTCAACTTCGTCAAGAAGCTAAAACCAGGGTTCAAAAGGTTCAAGCTCCCTCAACAAGCTAAAACGAAGGTTCAAACGGTCCAAGCGCCCTCAAGAAGCTAAAACCAAGGTTCAAAAGGTTCAAGCTCCCTCAAGAAGCTAAAACGAAGGTTCAGAAGGTTTAACTTCCTCAAGAAGCTAAAATAAGGGTTCAAAAGGTTCAAGCTTCCTCAAGAAGCTAAAACGAAGGTTCAAAAGGTTGAAGCTATCCAAAAACCGTGCCAAACGGAGAAAGTTAAGCGGGCCCAAACCGAGACGCACGACCGACGGCTCCGAAAATCGAAAAATGGTCTCCAAACGGGAACAGTGGTCTACGACCATGAAAAGTAGCCTACGGCCACTGAGAGATGGTCAACGAAACCTCTCCCTCCCTTCGGGGAGAGAAAACAGAGCCTGGCTCACAAATCGAGGCAAAGCACAAAAGAGTCCCGAGGTCCGGAGGTAAGGCTCTTAGCCGAAACTCCATAACCTCAGAACGAGCACAACATGCGCAATCACCGGTGGTGTTAAAGGCTAAGAACAAACACCCTTTCTAAGCCTAGAATGTAGAGATATAGAGAGATATATGTGCTTTTCCTTAGACAAATTTTTTTCAACCTCTCTAAAGGAGAGGGTGGCCCTCTCTTATAGAGAAACAAGAGGGTTCAAGCTTCTTGGAGACGCTAGAGCAAAAAGTTCAAACTTCTTAGAGAAGCTAGAGCAAAGGTTCAAAAGTTTCAAGTTTCTTGGAGAAGCTAGAGCAAAGGGTTCAAGCTTCTTGGAGAAGCTAGAGCAAAGGTTCAAAAGGTTCAAGCTTCCTCAAGAAGCTAAAACGAAGGTTCAAAAGGTTCAAGCTTCCTCAAGAAGCCAAAACAAAGGTTCAAAAGGTTCAAGCTCCCTCAAGAAGCTAAAACGAAGGTTCAAAAGCTTCAAGCTCCCCCAAGAAGCTAAAACGAAGGTTCAAAAGGTTCAAAAGGTTCAAGCTCCCTCAAGAAACTAAAACGAAGGTTCAGAAGGTTCAACTTCCTCAAGAAGCTAAAACCAGGGTTCAAAAGGTTCAAGCTTCCTCGGAGAAGCTAGGGCAAAGGTTCAAAAGGTTCAAGCTTCCTCAAGAAGCTAAAATGAAGGTTCAAAAGGTTCAAGCTTCCTCAAGAAGCTAAAACGAAGGTTGAAAAGTTCAAAATTTCAAGCTTCCTTAAGAAGCCAAAACAGGGGTTCAAATGGTTCAAGCTCCCTCAAGAGGCTAAAACAAAGGTTCAAAAGGTTTAAGCTCCCTCAAGAAGCTAAAACGAAGGTTCAAAAGGTTCAGGCTCCCTCAGGAAGCTAAAACGAAGGTTCAAAAGGTTCAAGCTCACTCAAGAAGCTAAAACGAAGGTTCAAAAGGTTCAAGCTCCCTCAGGAAACTAAAACGAAGGTTCAGAAGGGTCAACTTCCTGAAGAAGCTAAAACCAGGGTTCAAAAGGTTCAAGCTTCCTCAAGAAGCTAAAACGAAGGTTGAAAAGTTCAAAATTTCAAGCTTCCTCAAGAAGCCAAAACAGGGGTTTAAATGGTTCAAGCTCCCTCAAGAAGCTAAAACGAAGGTTCAAAATGTCCAAGCGCCCTCAAGAAGCTAAAACCAAGGTTCAAAAGGTTCAAGCTCCCTCAAGAAGCTAAAACGAAGGTTCAAAAGGTCCAAGCGCCCTCAAGAAGCTAAAACCAAGGTTCAAAAGGTTCAAGCTCCCTCAAGAAGCTAAAACGAAGGTTCAGATGGTTTAACTTCCTCAAGAAACTAAAATAAGGGTTCAAAATGTTCAAGCTTCCTCAAGAAGCTAAAACGAAGGTTCAAAAGGTTCAAGCTATCCAAAAACCGTGCCAAACGGAGAAAGTTAAGCGGGCCCAAACTGAGGCGCACGACCGACGGCTCCGAAAATCGAAAAATGGTCTCCAAACGGGAACAGTGGTCTACGACCACGAAAAGTAGCCTACGGCCACTGAGAGATGGTCTACGAAATCTCTCCCTCCCTTCGGGGAGAGAAAACAGAACCTGGTTCCCAAATCGAGGCAAAGCACAAAAGAGTCCCGAGGTCCAGAGCTAAGGCTCTCAGCCGAAACTCCGTAACCTCAGAACGAGCACAACATGCGCAATCACCGGTGGTGTTAAAGGCCAAGAACAAACACCCTCTCTAAGGCTAGAATGTAGAGATATGGAGAGATATATGTGCTTTTCCTTAGACAAATTTTTTTGAACCTCTCTAAAGGAGAGGGAGGCCCTCTCTTATAGAGAAACAGAAGGGTTCAAGCTTCTTAGAGACGCTAGAGCAAAGGGTTCAAGCTTCTTGGAGAAGCTAGAGCAAAGGTTCAAAAGGTTCAAGCTTCCTCAAGAAGCTAAAACGAAGGTTCAAAAGGTTCAAGCTTCCTCAAGAAGCCAAAACCAGGGTTCAAAAGGTTCAAGCTCCCTCAAGAAGCTAAAACGAAGGTTCAAAAGGTTCAAGCTCCCTCAAGAAGCTAAAACGAAGGTTTAAAAAGTTCAAGCTCCCTCAGGAAACTAAAACGAAGGATCAAAAGGTTCAACTTCCTCAGGAAGCTAAAACCAGGGTTCAAAAGGTTCAAGCTTCCTCGGAGAAGGTAGAGCAAAGGTTCAAAAGGTTCAAGCTTCCTCAAGAAGCTAAAACGAAGGTTGAAAAATTCAAAATTTCAAGCTTCCTCAAGAAGCCAAAACAGGGGTTCAAAAGGTTCAAGCTCCCTCAAGAGGCTAAAACGAAGGTTCAAAAGGTTCAAGCTCCCTCAAGAAGTTAAAACGAAGGTTCAAAAGGTTCAAGCTCCCTCAGGAAACTAAAACGAAGGTTCAAAAGGTTCAAGCTCCCTCAAGAAGCTAAAACGAAGGTTCAAAACGTTCAAGCTTCCTCGGAGAAGCTGGAGCAAAGGTTAGAAGGTTCAACTTCCTCAAGAAGCTAAAACCAGGGTTCAAAAGATTCTAGCTTCCTCAAGAAGCTAAAACGAAGGTTGAAAAGTTCAAAATTTCATGCTTCTTCAAGTAGCCAAAACAGGGGTTCACAAGGTTCAAGCTCCCTCAAGAGGCTAAAACGAAGGTTGAAAAGGTTTAAGCTCCCTCAAGAAGTTAAAACGAAGGTTCAAAAGGTTCAGGCTCTCTCAGGAAGCTAAAACGAAGGTTCAGAAGGTTCAACTTCGTCAAGAAGCTAAAATCAGAGTTCAAAAGGTTCAATCTCCCTCAGGAAGCTAAAACGTAGGTTCAAAAGGTCCAAGCGCCCTCAAGAAGCTAAAACCAAGGTTCAAGCTCCCTCAAGAAGCTAAAACGAAGGTTCAGAAGGTTTAAGTTCCTCAAGAAGCTAAAATAAGGGTTCAAAAGGTTCAAGCTTCCTCAAGAAGCTAAAACGAAGGTTCAAAAGGTTCAAGCTATCCAAAAACCGTGCCAAACGGAGAAAGTTAAGCGGTCCCGAACCGAGGCGCACGACCGACGGCTCCGAAAACCAGAAAATGGTCTCCAAACGGGAACAGTGGTCTATGACCACGAAAAGTAGCCTACGGCCACTGAGAGATGGTCTACGAAACCTCTCCCTCCCTTCGGGGAGAGAAAACAGAACCTGGTTCGCAAATCGAGGCAAAGCACAGAAGAGTCCCGAGGTCCGGAAGTAAGGCTCTCAGCCGAAACTCCGTAACCTCAGAACGAGCACAACATGCGCAATCACCGGTGGTGTTAAAGGCCGAGAACAAACACCCTTTCTAAGCCTAGAATGTAGAGATATAGAGAGATATATGTGCTTTTCCTTAGACAAATTTTTTTCAACCTCTCTAAAGGAGAGGGAGGCCCTCTCCTATAGAGAAACATGAGGGTTCAAGCTTCTTGGAGAAGCTAGAGCAAAAGGTTCAAGCTTCTTAGAGAAGCTAGAGCAAAGGTTCAAAAGTTTCAAGCTTCTTGGGGAAGCTAGAGCAAAGGGTTCAAGCTTCTTGGAGAAGCTAGAGCAAAGGTTCAAAAGGTTCAAGATTCCTCAAGAAGCTAAAACGAAGGTTCAAAAGGTTCAAGCTTCCACAAGAAGCCAAAACAAAGGTTCAAAAGGTTCAAGCTCCCTCAAGAAGCTAAATAGAAGGTTCAAAAGGTTCAAGCTCCCCCTAGAAGCTAAAACGAAAGTTCAAAAGGTTCAAGCTCCCGCAGGAAACTAAAACGAAGCTTCAAAAGGTTCAACTTCCTCAAGAAGCTAAAACCAGGGTTCAAAAGGTTCAAGCTTCCTCGGAGAAGCTAGAGCAAAGGTTCAGAAGGTTCAAGCTTCCTCAAGAAGCTAAAACCAGGGTTCAAAAGTTTCAACCTTCCTCAAGAAGCTAAAACGAAGGTTGAAAAATTCAAAATTTCAAGCTTCCTCAAGAAGCCAAAACAGGGGTTCAAAAGGTTCAAGCTCTCTCAAGAGGCTAAAGCGAAGGTTCAAAAGGTTCGAGCTCCCTCAATAAGCTAAAACAAAGGTTCAAAAGGTTCAGGCTGCCTCAGGAAGCTAAAACGAAGGTTCAGAAGGTTCAACTTCGTCAAGAAGCTAAAACCAGGGTTCAAAAGGTTCAAGCTCCCTCAAGAAGCTAAAACGAAGGCTCAAAAGGTCCAAGCGCCCTGAAGAGGCTAAAACAAAGGTTCAAAAGGTTCAAGCTCCCTCAAGAAGCTAAAACGAAGGTTCAGAAGGTTTAACTTCCTCAAGAAGCTAAAATAAGGGTTCAAAAGGTTTAAGCTTCGTCAAGAAGCTAAAACGAAGGTTAAAAAGGTTCAAGCTGTCCAAAAACCGTGCCAAACGGAGAAAGTTAAGCGGTCCCGAACCGAGGCGCACGACCGACGGGTCCAAAAATCGGAAAATGGTCTCCAAACGGGAACAGTGGTCTACGACCACGAAAAGTAGCCTACGGCCACTGAGAGATGGTCTACGAAACCTCTCCCTCCCTTCGGGGAGAGAAAATAGAACCTGGTTCGCAAATCGAGGCAAAGCACAAAAGAGTCCCGAGGTCCGGAGGTAAGGCTCTCAGCCGAAACTCCGTAACCTCAGAACGAGCACAACATGCGCAATCACCGGTGTTGTTAAAGGCCAAGAACAAACACCCTCTCTAAGCCTAGAATATAGAGATATAGAGAGATATATGTGCTTTTCCTTAGACAAATTTTTTTCAACCTCTCTAAAGGAGAGGAAGGCCCTCTCTTATAGAGAAACAAGAGGGTTCAAGCTTCTTGGAGAAGCTAGAGCAAAAGGTTCAAGTTTCTTAGAGAAGCTAGAGCAAAGGTTCAAAATTTTCAAGCTTCTTGGAGAAGCTAGAGCAAAGTTTTCAAGCTTCTTGGAGAAGCTAGAGCAAAGGTTCAACAGGTTCAAGCTACTTCAAGAAGCTAAAACGAAGGTTCAAAAGGTTCAAGCATCCTCAAGAAGCTAAAACGAAGGTTCAAAAGGTTCAAGCTTCCTCAAGAAGCCAAAACAAGGGTTCAAAAGGTTCAAGCTCCCTCAAGAAGCTAAAACGAAGGTTCAAAAGGTTCATGCTCCCTCAGGAAACTAAAACGAAGGTTCAGAAGGTTCAACTTCCTCAAGAAGCTAAAACCAGGGTCAAAAGGTTCAAGCATCCTCGGAGAAGCTAGAGCAAAGGTTCAGAAGGTTCAAGCTTCCTCAAGAAGCTAAAACTAGGGTTCAAGAGGTGTAGCTTCCTCAAGAATCTAATACAAAGGTTGAAAAGTTCAAAATTTCAAACTTCCTCAAGAAGCCAAAACAAGGGTGCAAAAGGTTGAAGCTCTCTCAAGAGGCTAAAACGAAGGTTCAAAAGGTTTAAGCTCCCTCAAGAAGCTAAAACGAAGGTTCAAAAGGTTCAGGCTCCCTCAGGAAGCTAAAACGAAGGTTCAGATGGTTCAACTTCGTCAAGAAGCTAAAATCAGGGTTCAAAAGGTTAAGGCTCTCAGCCGAAACTCTGTAACCTCAGAATGAGCACAACATGCGCAATCACCGGTGGTGTTAAAGGACAAGAACAAACACCCTCTCTAAGCCTAGAATGCAGAGATATAGAGAGATATATGTGCTTTTCCTTAGACAAATTTTTTTCAGCCTCTGTAAAGGAGAGGGAGGCCCTCTCTTATAGAGAAACAAGAGGGTTCAAGCTTCTTGGAGAAGCTAGAGCAAAAGGTTCAAGCTTCTTAGAGAAGGTAGAGCAAAGGTTCAAACGTTTCAAGCTTCTTGGGGAAGCTAGAGCAAAGGGTTCAAGCTTCTTGGAGAAGCTAGAGCAAAGGTTCCAAAGGTTCAAGCTTCCTCAAGAAGCTAAAACGAAGGTTCAAAAGGTTCAAGCTTCGTCAAGAAGCTAAAACGAGGGTTCAAAAGGTTCAAGCTTCCTCAAGAAGCCAAAACAAGGGTTCAAAAGGTTCAAGCTCCCTCAAGAAGCTAAAACGAAGGTTCAATAGGTTAAAGCTCCCTCAAGAAGCTAAAACGAATGTTCAAAAGGTTCAAAATCCCTCAGGAAACTAAAACGAAGGTTCAGAAGGTTCAACTTCCTCAAGAAGCTAAAACCAGGGTTCAAGAGGTTCAAGCTTCCTCAAGAAGCTAAAACGAAGGTTGAAAAGTTCAAAATTTCAGGCTTCCTGAAGAAGCCAAAACAGGGGTTTAAAAGGTTCAAGCTCCCTCAAGAGGCTAAAACAAAGGTTCAAAATGTTCAAGCTCCCTCAAGAAGCTAAAACGAAGGTTCAAAAGGTTCAAGCTCCCTTAGGAAGCTAAAACAAAGGTTCAAGCTCCCGCAAGAAGCTAAAACCAGGGTTCAAAAGGTTCAAGCTCCCGCAAGAAGCTAAAACAAAGGTTCAAATGGTCCAAGCGGCCTCAAGAAGCTAAAACCAAGGTTCAAAAGGTTCAAGCTCCCTCAAGAAGCTAAAACGAAGGTTCAGAAGGTTTAACTTCCTCAAGAAGCTAAAATAAGGGTTCAAAAGGTTTAAGCTTCGTCAAGAAGCTAAAACGAAGGTTAAAAAGGTTCAAGCTGTCCAAAAACCGTGCCAACGGAAGAAAGTTAAGCGGTCCCGAACCGAGGCGCACGACCGACGGGTCCAAAAATCAGAAAATGGTCTCCAAACGGGAACAGTGGTCTACGACACGAAAGTAGCCTACGGCCACTGAGAGATGGTCTACGAAACCTCTCCCTCCCTTCGGGGAGAGAAAACAGAACCTGGTTCGCAAATCGAGGCAAAGCACAAAAGAGTCCCGAGGTCCGGAGGTAAGGCTCTCAGCCGAAACTCCGTAACCTCAGAACGAGCACAACATGCGCAATCACCGGTGGTGTTAAAGGCCAAGAAACAAACATCCTCTCTAAGGCTAGAATGTAGAGATATAGAGAGATATATGTGCTTTCCTTAGAAACATTTTTTCAACTCTCTAAAGGAGAGGGAGGCCCTCCCTTATAGAGAAACAAGAGGGTTCAAGCTTCTTAGAGAAGCTAGAGCAGAAAGGTTCCAAGCTTCTTAGAGATGCTAGAGCAAAGGTTCCAAAGTTTCAGGCTTCTTGGAGAAGCTAAAGCAAAGGGTTCAAGCTTCTTGGAGAAGCTAGAGCAAAGGTTGAAAAAGTTCAAGCTTCCTCAAGAAGCTAAAACGAAGGTTCAAAAGGTTCAAGCTTCCTCAAGAAGCCAAAACCAGCGTTCAAAAGGTTCAAGCTCCCTAAAGAAGCTAAAACGAAGGTTCAAAAGGTTCAAGCTCCCTCAAGAAGCTAAGACGAAGGTTCAAAAGGTTCAAGCTCACTCAGGAAACTAAAATGAAGGTTCAAAAGGTTCAACTTCCTCAGGAAGCTAAAACCAGGGTTCAAAAGGTTCAAGCTTCCTCGGAGAAGCTAGAGCAAAGGTTCAAAAGGTTCAAGCTTCCTCAAGAAGCTAAAACGAAGGTTCAAAAGGTTCAAGCTTCCTCAAGAAGCTAAACCGAAGGTTGAAAAGTTCAAAACTTCAAGCTTCCTCAAGAAGCCAAAACAGCGGTTCAAAAGGTTCAAGCTCCCTCAAGAGGCTAAAACGAAGGTTCAAAAGGTTCAAGCTCCCTCAAGAAGCTAAAACGAAGGTTCAAAAGGTTCAAGCTCCCTAGAGAAGCTAAAACGAAGGTTCAAAAGGTTCAAGCTTCCTCGGAGAATCTGGAGCAAAGGTTCAGAATGTTCAACTTCCTCAAGAAGCTAAAACCAGGGTTCAAAAGATTCAAGCTTCCTCAAGAAGCTAAAACGAAGGTTGAAAAGTTCAAAATTTCATGCTTCTTCAAGAAGCCAAAATAGGGGTTCAAAAGGTTCAAGCTCCCTCAAGAGGCTAAAACGAAGGTTCAAAAGGTTTAAGCTCCCTCAAGAAGCTAAAACGAAGGTTCAAAAGGTTCAGGCCCTCTCAGGAAGCTAAAACGAAGGTTCAGAAGGTTCAACTTTGTCAAGAAGCTAAAACCAAGGTTCAAAAGGTTCAAGCTCCCTCAGGAAGCTAAAACGTAGGTTCAAAAGGTCCAAGCACCCTCAAGAAGCTAAAACCAAGGTTCAAGCTCCCTCAAGAAGCTAAAACGAAGGTTCAGAAGGTTTAACTTCCTCAAGAAGCTAAAATAAGGGTTCAAAAGGTTCAAGCTTCCTCAAGAAGCTGAAACGAAGGTTCAAATGGTTCAAGCTGTCCAAAAACCGTGCCAAACGGAGAAAGTTAAGCGGTCCCGAACCGAAGCGCACGACCGACGGCTCCGAAAACAGGAAAATGGTCTCCAAACGGGAACAGTGGTCTATGACCACAAAAAGTAGCCTACGGCCACTGAGAGATGGTCTACGAAACCTCTCCCTCCCTTCGGGGAGAGAAAACAGAACCTGGTTCGCAAATCGAGGCAAAGCACAAAAGAGTCTCGAGGTCCGGAGGTAAGGCTCTCAGCCGAAACTCCGTAACCTCAGAACGAGCACAACATGCGCAATCACCGGTGGTGTTAAAGGCCAAGAACAAACACCCTTTCTAAGCCTAGAATGTAGAGATATAGAGAGATATATGTGCTTTTCCTTAGACAAATTTTTTTCAACCTCTCTAAGGGAGAGGGAGGCCCTCTCCTATTGAGAAACAAGTGGGTTCAAGCTTCTTGGAGAAGCTAGAGCAAAAGGTTCAAGCTTCTTAGAGAAGCTAGAGCAAAGGTTCAAAAGTTTCTAGCTTCTTGGAGAAGCTAGAGCAAAGGGTTCAAGCTTCTTGGAGAACCTAGAGCAAAGGTTCAAATGGTTCAAGATTCCTCAACAAGCTAAAACGAAGGTTCAAAAGGTTCAAGCTTCCTCAAGAAGCCAAAACAAAGGTTCAAAAGGTTCAAGCTCCCGCAAGAAGCTAAAACGAAGGTTCAAAAGGTTCAAGCTCCCTCAAGAAGCTAAAACGAAGGTTCAAAAGGTTCAAGCTCCCTCAGGAAACTAAAACGAAGGTTCAGAAGGTTCAACTTCCTCAAGAAGCTAAAACCAGGGTTCAAAAGGTTCAAGCTTCCTCGGAGAAGCTGGAGCAAAGGTTCAAAAGGTTCAAGCTTCCTCAAGAAGCTAAAACCATGGTTCAAAAGGTTCAAGCTTCCTCAAGAAGCCAAAACGAAAGTTGAAAAGTTCAAAATTTCAGGCTTCCTTAAGAAGCCAAAACAGGGGTTCAAAAGGTTCAAGCTCCCTCAAGAGGCTAAAACGAAGGCTCAAAAGGTTCAAGCTCCCTCAAGAAGCTAAAACGAAGGTTCAAAAGGTTCAGGCTCCCTCAGGAAGCTAAAATGAAGGTTCAGAAGGTTCAACTTCGTCAAGAAGCTAAAACCAGGGTTCAAAAGGTTCAAGCTCCCTCAAGAAGCTAAAACGAAGGTTCAAAAGGTCCAAGCGCCCTCAAGAAGCTAAAACAAAGGTTCAAAAGGTTCAAGCTCCCTCAAGAAGCTAAAATGAAGGTTCAGAAGGTTTAACTTCCTCAAGAAGCTGAAATAAGGGTTCAAAAGGTTCAAGCTTCCTCAAGAAGCTAAAACGAAGGTTCAAAAGGTTCAAGCTATCCAAAAACCGTGCCAAACGGAGAAAGTTAAGCGGTCCCGAATCGAGGTGCACGACCGACGGCTCCGAAAATCGGAAAATGGTCTCCAAACGGGAACAGTATTCTACGACCACGAAAAGTAGCCTACGGCCACTGAGAGATGGTCTACGAAACCTCTCCCTCCCTTCGGGGAGAGAAAATAGAACCTGGTTCGCAAATCGAGGCAAAGCACAAAAGTGTGCCGAGGTCCGGAGGTAAGGCTCTCAGCCGAAACTCCGTAACCTCAGAACGAGCACAACATGCGCAATCACCGGTGGTGTTAAAGGCCAAGAACAAACACCCTTTCTAAGCCTAGAATGTAGAGATATAGAGAGATATATGTGCTTTTCCTTAGACAAATTTTTTTCAACCTCTCTAAAGGAGAGGGAGGCCTCTCTTATAGAGAAACAAGAGGGTTCAAGCTTCTTGGAGAAGCTAGAGCAAAAGGTTCAAGCTTCTTAGAGAAGCTAGAGCAAAGGTTCAAAAGTTTCAAGCTTCTTGGAGAAGCTAGAGCAAAGGGTTCAAGCTTCCTCAAGAAGCTAAAACGAAGGTTCAAAAGGTTCAAGCTTCCTCAAGAAGCTAAAACGAAGGTTCAAAAGGTTCAAGCTGTCCAAAAATCGTGCCAAACGGAGAAAGTTAAGCGGTCCCGAACCGAGGCGCACGACCGACGGCTTCGAAAACCGGAAAATGGTATCCAAACGGGAACAGTGGTCTACGACCACGAAAAGTAGCCTACGGCCACTGAGAGATGGTCTACGAAACCTCTCCCTCCCTTCTAGGAGAGAAAATAGATCCTGGTTCGTAAATCGAGGCAAAGCACAAAAGAGTCCAGGTCCGGAGGTGGAGGTAAGGCTCTCAGCCGAAACTCCGTAACCTCAGAACGAGCACAACATGCGCATCACCGGTGGTGTTAAAGGCCAAGAACAAACACCCTCTCTAAGCCTAGATGTAGAGATATAGAGAGATATATGTGCTTTTCCTTAGACAAATTTTTTTCAACCTCTCTAAAGGAGAGGGAGGCCCTCTCTTATAGAGAAACAAGAAGGTTCAAGCTTCTTGGAGAAGCTAGAGCAAAAGGTTCAAGCTTCTTGGAGACGCTAGAGCAAAGGTTCAAAAGTTTCAAGCTTCTTGGAGAAGCTAGAGCAAAGGGTTCAAGCTTCTTGGAGAAGCTAGAGCAAAGGTTGAAAAGGTTCAAGCTTCCTCAAGAAGCCAAAACAGGGGTTCAAAAGGTTCAAGCTCCCTCAAGAAGCTAAAATGAAGGTTCAAAAGGTTCAAGCTCCCTCAAGAAGCTAAAACGAAGGTTCAAAAGGTTCAAGCTCCTTCAGGAAACTAAAATGAAGGTTCAGAAGGTTCAACTTCCTCAAGAAGCTAAAACGAAGGTTCAGAAGGTTCAAGCTTCCTCGGAGAAGCTAGAGCAGAGGTTCAAAAGGTGCAAGCTTCCTCAAAAAGCTAAAACGAAGGTTCAAAAGTTCAAAATTTCAAGCTTCCTAATGAAGCCAAAATAGGGGTTCAAAAGGTTCAAGCTCCCTCAAGGGGCAAAAACGAAGGTTCAAACGGTTCAAGCTCCCTCAAGAAGCTAAAACGAAGGTTCAAAAGGTTCAGGCTCCGTCAGGAAGCTAAAACAAAGGTTCAGAAGGTTCAACTTCGTCAAGAAGCTAAAACCAGGGTTCAAAAGGCGCAAGCTCCCTCAAGAAGCTAAAACGAAGGTTCAAAAGGTCCAAGCGCCTTCAAGAAGCTAAAACCAAGGTTCAAAAGGTTCAAGCTCCCTCAAGAAGCTAAAACGAAGGTTCAGAAGGTTTAACTTCCTCAAGAAGCTAAAATAAGGGTTCAAAAGGTTCAAGCTTCCTCAAGAAGCTGAAACGAAGGTTCAAAAGGTTCAAGCTTCCTCAAGAATCTAAAACGAAGGTCGAAAAGTTCAAAATTTCAAGCTTCCTCAAGAAGCCAAAACAGGGGTTCACAAGGTTCAAGCTCCGTCAAGCGGCTAAAATGAAGGTTCAAAGGGTTCAAGCTCCCTCAAGAAGCTAAAACGAAGGTTCAAAAGGTTCAGGCTCCCTCAGGAAGCTAAAACGAAGGTTCAGAAGGTTCAATCGTCAAGAAGCTAAAACCAGGGTTCAAAAGGTTCAAGCAACCTCAAGAAGCTAAAACGAAGGTCAAAAGTCCAAGCGCCCTCAAGAAGCTAAAACAAGGTTCAAAAGGTTCAAGCTCCCTCAAGAAGCTAAAACGAAGGTTCAGAAGGTTTAACTTCCTCAAGAAGCGAAAATAAGAGTTTAAAAGGTTCAAGCTTCCTCAAGAAGCTAAAACGACGGTTAAAAAGGTTGAAGCTGTCCAAAACCCGTGCCAAACGGAGAAAGTTAAGCGGTCCCGAACCGAGGCGCACGACCGACGGCTCCGAAAACCCGAAAATGGTCTCCAAACGGGAACAGTGGTCTACGACCACGAAAAGTAGCCTACAGCCACTGAGAGATGGTCTACGAAAACCTCTCCCTCCCTTCGGGGAGAGAAAAATAGAACTGGTTCGCAAATCGAGGCAAAGCACAAAAGAGTCCCGAGGTCCGGAGGTAAGGCTCTCAGCCGAAACTCCGTAACTCAGAACGAGCACAACATGCGCAATCACCGTGGTGTTAAAGGCCAAGAACAAACACCCTCTCTAAGCCTAGAATGTAGAGATATAGAGAGATATTATGTGCTTTTCCTTAGACAAATTTTTTCAACCTCTCTAAGGAGAGGGAGGCCCTCTCATAGAGAAACAAGAGAGTTCAAGCTCTCTAGAGAAGCTAGAGCAAAAGGTTCAAGCTCTTAGAGAAGCTTAGAGCAAAGAGGTTCAAAAGTTTCAAGCTTCTTGGAGAAGCTAGACCAAAGGGTTCAAGCTTCTTGGAGAAGCTAGAGCAAAGGTTCAAAAGGTTCAAGCTTCCTCAAGAAGCTAAACGAAGGTTCAAAAAGGTTCTTCAAGCTTCCTCAAGAAGCTAATGAAGGTTCAAAAGGTTCAAGCTTCCTCAAGAAGCCAAAACAGGGGTTCAAAAGGTTGAAGCTCCCTCAAGAAGCTAAAACGATGGTTCAAAAGGTTGGTTGAAGCTCCCTCAAGAAGCTAAAACGAAGGTTCAAAAGGTTCAAGCTCCCTCAGTAAACTAAAATGAAGGTTCAGAAGGTTCAACTTCCTCAAGAAGAAAACCAGGGTTCAGAAGGTTCAAGCTTCTCGGAGAAGCTATAGAGCAAGTTGAAGTTGAAAAGGTTTTAAGCTTCCTCATGAAGCTAAAACGAAGGTTCAAAAGGTTCAAGCTTCCTCAAGAGCTAAAACGAAGGTTTGAAAAGTTCAAAATTTCAAGCTTCCTCAAGAAGCCAAAACAGGGGTTCAAAAGGTTCAAGCTCCCTCAAGAGGCTAACACGAAGGTTCAAAAGGTTCAAGCTCCCTCAAGAAGCTAAAACGAAGGTTCAAAAGGTTCAGGCTCCCTCAGGAAGTTAAAACGAAGGTTCATAAGGTTCAACTTCGTCAAGAAGCTAAAACCAAGGTTCAAAAGGTTCACGCAACCTCAAGAAGCTAAAACGAAGGTTCAAAAGGTCCAAGCGCCCTCAAGAAGCTAAAACCAAGGTTCAAAAGGTTCAAGCTCCCTCAAGAAGCTAAAACGAAGGTTCAGATGGTTTAACTTCCTCAAGAAGCTAAAATAAGGGTTCAAAAGGTTCAAGCTTCCTCAAGAAGCTAAAACGAAGGTTCAAAAGGTTCAAGCTGTCCAAAAATCGTGCCAAACGGAGAAAGTGAAGCGGTCCCGAACCGAGGCGCACGACCGGCGGCTCTGAAAACCGGAAAATGGTCTCCAAACGGGAACAGTGGTCTACGACCACGAAAAGTAGCCTACGGCCACTGAGAGATGGTCTACGAAACCTCTCCCTCCCTTCGGGGAGAGAAAACAGAACTTGTTTCGCAAATCGAGGCAAAGCAAAAAAGAGTCCTGAGGTCCGAAGGTAAGGCTCTCAGCCGAAACTCCGTAACCTCAGAACGAGCACAAGATGCGCAATCACCGGTGGTGTTAAAGGCCAAGAACAAACACCCTCTCCGAGCCTAGAATGAAGAGATATAGAGAGATATATGTGCTTTTCCTTAGACAAATTTTTTTCAACCTCTCTAAAGGAGAGGGAGGCCCTCTCTTATAGAGAAACAAAAGGGTTCAAGCTTCTTGGAGAAGCTAGAGCAAAAGGTTCAAGCTTCTTAGAGAAGCTAGAGCAAAGGTTCAAAGTTTCAAGCTTCTTCGAGAAGCTAGAGCAAAGGTTCAAGCTTCTTGGAGAAGCTAGAGCAAAGGTTCAAAAGGTTCAAGCTTCCTCAAGAAGCTAAACGAAGGTTCAAAAGGTTCAAGCTTCCTCAAGAAGCTAAAACGAAGGTTCAAAGGTTCAAGCTTCCTCAAGAAGCCAAAACAAGGGTTCAAAAGATTCATGCTCCCTCAAGAAGCTAAAACGAAGGTTCAAAAGGTTCAAGCTCCGTCAAGAAGCTAAAACGAAGGTTCAAAAGGTTCAAGCTCCGTCAAGAAGCTAAAACGAAGGTTCAAAATATTCATGCTCCCTCAGGAAACTAAAACGAAGGTTCAGAAGGTTCAACTTCCTCAAGAAGCTAAAACCAGGGTTCAAAAGGTTCAAGCTTCCTCGGAGAAGCTAGAGCAAAGGTTCAATAGGTTCAAGCTTCCTCAAGAAGCTAAAACAAAGGTTCAAAAGGTTCAAGCTTCCTCAAGAAGCTAAAACGAAGGTTGAAAAGTTCAAAATTTACTCTTTAGAAACTCTGTGTTTCTAGGGTTTCAATTCCTCATTGAATGCGATGGTAGAAGTTAATGCTTTGGCTAGTTACGAGGGCCCATCTCTTGTAAATGCTCGTCCTCAGGTTTTGGGGGGTGATTTGTTAAAAAACTCGAGTTTAGGGTTTACAAGTAATGAGTTTGATATTTTGAGTGAGTGTGAGATGGATCCGCCGATGACTTCTCACCTAGATCGTGTTCCTGAAGATCTAACCACGGCGAGTTCTGTGCAAGGGGAAACCCTAACCCATTCGGATCGGGGTCGGAATATCACAGTTTCGAAGCAGGATCTTCAGAGAGTTGAAGATAGGTTGCGACATTTGAGAGGTGAATCTACACCAACCGTCGAGGGTACGGCTAAACTCCTTTGGTCAGATTGTATGGAGAAGGATCAATCCATGTTTCACAATCTTCCAGATAGTATTGTGGTTGCAAAAAATCGAAGTGAGGCTAGGGCTTTGGGGGAAACAGAGACGTTACAATCAGACCCGTCTCGTGTCAATATGGGAAGTAGCTCATCTCCTGCTATCTCCGTTCATCTAGACGAAGGTATTTTTGATCGGAACCCTAATAGTGACTCTGATAGGGTTCGTGATGTTGTTGAGTTTCAAAGAGGTGGTACGTCTACACTCAGTGGTGAGGGGAAATTTCGAGAGGTTATGGAGGATGATTCGAGCCTTTCGTCTGACAAGGGGGGGAATAATCTACAAGCTCCTCTGGCTCAAGACAGCAACTTTCCTATTCAAGAGGAGGGTGAAGGTCTACTTTCTGGAGAGCATTTGGCCCGTGGGGGGGCAAATCCAAGAGAGGCAGAGGCGGTAGAGGGCGTGGTGGAGGAAGGGACCTGGTAATCTTACGGGAAATCTTGGGCTGAAGTCACTAATTCGTCCTTGGCACCGAAAGTCCCTCTTAGGTATTTCCCTCCTACTGTTAAAGATGGTTTCATTAGTGTTGATCTGCCCCCTAGACCTAATCCCCTTCCAAAGTGGGATTCCTGCTTGGTGGGTTATTTCTTAGGTAAAGGGGTCAATTTTAACTACATGAAAAATGTTGCTTTTAGCATGTGGAGGAATAAGGGTCTTAAAGAAGTACTAGCCAATGGTGAAGGCTTCATCTTTTTCATTTTTGATAGTCCAGAATGTTGTACTGAAATTCTGGAGGGGGGTCCTTGGTATATTGGGGGCTTCAATATAATTCTGAAAAAATGGACAAGGATGATGAAACTATCGAAGGACAAGGTGACCAAAGTGCCAGTTTGGGTTAGGTTCTATGATATACCATTGGAGTATTGGGATAATGATGGCCTTGGTAGGATTGCTAGTGCTGTTGGCAAGCCTTTGTTTACGGATCAGCTAACTGCTAGTGGGGGTAGGGTTGCCTTTGCCAGAGTCTGTGTGGAGATTGATGCTTCATCCAAACAGCCACCATCCTTTCCTATCAACTGTGATGGTGAAAAAGTTGTTGTGAGTGTCGAATATCAAGGTCTCCCTGCAAAGTGTGACCATTGTGTAGCCTTTGGGCATGATACTACTAAATGTGTTACCACCCAAGTAGCTAAACTGGTGTCCCTCCAGAAAGAGACAGAAGAGAATCCTACAGAGCCTGGCTGGACTACTATCTTGGCTAAAAGGAAGAGGAAAGTTGGTGATACTACTGGAAATGATGAAAGTCTAACACAGGATCCTCAAGGCAACCCTGTAGCTACTGAAGAGGAAGCTCAGATCTCTACTCTGCAGGTGGATGTCTCAATGCATGTTGTAGCTACTGATGTAGAGGTTTTGGTGAATAGGGATGAGCCCATTGTAGATCCTCTAGTTGAGGAAGCTCCGATCTCAACGTTGCAAGAGGATGTCTCATTGCAGGATCAGATTGTAGCTACTGATACAGAGGATTTGGTGGATAGGGATGAGCCCATTGCAGATGATGATGGGGATTTTACTGAGGGAATCCAAGTTGATTCCTTAGATTTACAAGCTGCTCATGACAGACTGAATAAAGAAATGACTGCACATGATCGAATGCTAAGTGGCAGGGTTAAGTCTTCTGCTGTCACCATATCAGGCAAGAGTGACTCTCCAAGCAATACACCTAAGGCTGCACAATCAGGATCCAGGAAAAAGCAATACTCTGGCAAGGGCAACTCCAGCCAGAGGAAAAAGAAGAGGTAATGTTGTTCCCCTTGGGTTGTGAGTTTTGTTTTTGTTTCCCCGTGTCTTTTAAAATAGCTTCTTGGAATATTAGTGGGCTAAATGACCCCTCTAAGCATAAAGAATTGAGAAAATTTTTGATTAAGGAAGATATAAAGATCATGGGTGTTTTGGAGACCAAAATAAAAGTTTCTAATGAAAATCATATTTTTTCGTCATGCATGAAAAACTGGTCCTTTTTGACAAACTCTCAACCTAATAAAACTGGGCGAATTTGTGTTTTTTGGGATCCAGCTTTTTGCTTAGTGACCTTAACGCATTCTACTCATCAGTTTATTCTCTGTGATATAACTGATGTTGTCCATGATAAGAGTTTCACTGCCTGCTTTGTGTATGCTGAGAATAGCCATGCCCTGGGAAAAGAAGTTTTTGATTCGATGCTTAGGCTATCTCATTTGAATCCCACCTCCCCCCTGATCTTTCTGGGGGACTTTAATGCTATTAGATATAGCTTCGAAAAATTTGGGGGGTCTAATTCTTGGAACAGTGATAAGGAGGTCTTTAATACTTATATTTTGAATGCTGATCTTGTTGATCTTTCTTATGGGGGGTGTCAGTTTACTTGGGCTAACAAAAGATCTTCGGGAGAGTATATTGCTACTAAAATCGATAGAGCTCTGGTTAATGAATCTTGGCTTGATCATTTCCCTACTTCCACAGCTCTGTTCCTTCCTTCTGGGGTTTCTGATCATTCCCCTACTGTTGTTACTGTGATTGATAAGGCCCTCTCTTTTAAAAAGCCTTTTAAATATTTTGATTTTTGGGCGAATCATGAGGATTTCCTCCCTAAAGTTGCTCAGGATTTGGAGTCAATATGTCCATGGGTTCCCATGTTTAGAGTTTGCAAAAAACTCCGTAGCCTGAAACCTATTCTAAAGTCCTTGAATAAAAAGGATTTCAGCGACATCTCTACCAGAGTTCTCGCTACCAAAGCGGAATTAGATTCTATCCAATTGAAACTGGATAAGGATCCCATATTCTCTCACTCCTAATTCTTGAGAGAAATCTTTTCAAAAAATATGTGGACCTTAGTGCTGTTGAGGAAAGCTTAGCACACCAAAAATCTAGGGTCCAATGGCTTGGTTTGGGTGACAAAAATAGTAGCTTTTTCTTTAGATCCGTGAAGAGTAACATCAATAGAGGCAAAATTCTTAATGTCGAGATGGAGGATGGTAGTATCTCTACTAATCCGGAAAATGTTCATGATGCTTTTATCAATTACTTTTCCAAGCTTTTTGGCTCTCCACCTCAGGACCAGTACAGTGGCTTTGATAGAATAAATTCTCTGATCCAGTCTAGAGTTTCGTCTGTCCAAGCCATTGATCTTGCTCGTCCGGCTCTGACCAAGAGATTAAGGATGTTTTCTGGTCTCTTAAAGCCAACAAGGCCCCTGGCCCTGATGGTTTCTCTGCTGGTTTCTTTAAGAGTGCGTGGACTATTGTTGGGAAAGATGTTACTCAAGCGATTAGATCCTTCTTTGAGTCTGGTAAGCTTCTTAGTGAAATTAACAATACCATCATTGCGCTCATTCCTAAGGTTCCTAATCTGGTGAAAGTTGGGGATTATAGACCTATTTCTTGTTGCAATACAATCTACAAATGCATCGCTAAGATTATTGCCAACAGGATTAAAGGTGTCCTCCCTGATCTTATTGATCCTGTTCAATCTGCTTTTGTTCAGGGGAGAAGGATATCTGATAATATCTTTTTATCTCAGGAGCTCATGAGAGGTTATCATAGGCATTCACCTGTTCCTAAATGTGCCATGAAAGTTGATTTAATGAAAGCTTATGATACCGTTAGATGGGAATTCATTATTGACATCCTTACTGCTATGGGCTTCCCTCATAAAATGATTTCTTGGGTTAGAGCTTGCATTTTTTTTTTGGGTGGATAAGTCATAAAATTAAAAGACAGAAAACTTACACAACACCAAGGGGCATACCCCAGGCCCTAAACCAGAGACCTATACAAGAAGCACATAAAAACCTCAAAAAAAACAAACCAACCCAAACTAGAACAGGAACAAAAACACGCCCAAACACCGGGCAACAACTGAAACAGGACCACTAAAACTAACCGAGAAAACCAATTATAGTACCCGCAAGCACGAATATGTTCATGGGCCACATACAAAATTAATGTGGATCATGAACACACCCAAATAACCAGGTAGCAAAGTAACCAAAAGCATAGAAAACATATACCCCGTGTACACCCCACACGGGTAGGCCAAAACTACCAATCCACACTAAACATGACAGAAACATAATAAAATAAAAACATTCTTCACACAGGAGGCGCATATAGCAGCCATCAACACAAGGTATCCAGCTGCAAACTTCAAGTAGAACTGACTTGTAAAACCGCACCAGACAGCACCCATCCAAGGAAATAGCGGGTTGCCATCCAAAACCTCCAGCACAGATTCTAGACATAGTAATAGACCCTGTCAAACCAGCAAATCCAAAAGAATTAAAAAACTCCTTAACATTGTAGCAATTAATGGTTAACATCAGATTACATGTTACAGCACACTTATAGAAGCTCACAACACTCAACCCACAATTATATATGCTCACATCACTCGGATAACAATGCTCCATATACCTGCAAAAGAAAAAAATACAGAGAATATATAATAACATGTTAATTCCTCTCAATGTGGCTAGTGATTTGGGGGAAGGTGATTTTTTATTTCTCACAATATTCTCGGCCCTCAGATTGTAAGGCACACACTCAACATTCAGCATTCCAGTGATCCACGCAGCTATAACAAAAACAAACATTAGTAAACCCCACAATGTGTAAGCTAACCATCACTCAACCCTCAATGTGTATACTCTCATATCTCACATCAGCTACCGCCAGCTTCAACATAGTATTTGGTAGTCTCCATGTGCGGAGATACCATCTGTCAGTAGGGTGAGATTTCAAATTGGTAATATGCATTACCCTGAATCTGACCATATCAACAACACACTTTATAACCACCTCTTCTGGAACCATAGCCTTATCAAACACCCTATTATTTCTAGCAATCCATAGCTGGTACACTGTACAGGCAAAGGAAAGCTTGGTAATAATAGTGCCTAAAGATTTCCCTTTCACAGATTTGGCAATAATCTGGATCAAATCATTCCAGCAAGTGGGTGGCCAATCAACATTTATTTTTCCCTTAATTGCAGTCCATACTTTAGCAGAGAACGGACATTCAAAAAAGAGGTGATTGTGATCTTCACAAGAATGGTGGCAAAAAACACATTCAGCAGATTGAGACACACCAAAAGTTTGCAATCTATCACCAGTATTTAATCTGCCAAGAATGGCCATCCAAACCACAAAGCTAACTTTAGGGATATTATGAGGCCCCCAAATAATGTTAGACCATTCAACTTTGTCAAAATGGTGCCTTAAAGAATGCCAAGTGGATTGAATGGTGAATTGCCCATTTGCAGCAGGGCACCAATCAACAGCATCAGACCCACCAGTAGGAAGAAACTGTGAGGGGGTACTATTTATAAGATCCATAATCTCCCATGAGGAGGGGAAAGGCCATCTCCAAGAATTACCCTCCACAATCTCACTAACCTTAGCATTAAAACCCAGTGCAGAGTCATACACAATTCTATCCCCAAATTTATCCCACAAAGACCCCATAGGGTGCCAATTGTCAAACCAAAGGAAAATCCTAGAACCATCACCCACACGGTGTCTAAGTTGATAGATGATAGGTCTGAGAGAGAGAATTTTCCTCCAAACCCAAGAGGGGTCCTTTGGAATCTTTACTCTCCAAAACTTTGACCTTTAAGAATATATGCCTCAACCCAAAGATACCACATAGATTGAGCACTACCCGAAAGAAGAAACTAGACATGCTTAGCAATAGCAGCCTTATTCCACACAGTGAGTGCTTTAAACCCCAAACCACCTTCACTTTTAGGAGAACAAATCCTATCCCAAGAGACCTTAGCCCCAGACTTCTTTAACTCGCAACCAGACCAGAGAAAAGCTCTAAAAAGACTCTCAATGGACTTAATGACTTTCTTGGGAAGGATAAAAAGAGAGGTCCAGTACACTTGCATAGAGAATAACACAGATTGAATCAATTGAGCTCTACCAGCATAAGTCAGACATTTATTAGTCCAACTCTTAATTCTCTTAGTTATTCGCTCAACAAGCTTGTCACAATCAGTGGCCTTAAGCTTAGTGGACACCAAGGGAACCCCTAAGTACCTCACGGGCAAGGTACCCTCATTAAAACCACAAACACGAAGTATCTCAGTTCTCAGATGTCTATCACAGCCAGAGAAGAAAATGTGACTCTTGTTAGGGCTAGGGGACAGCCCAGATAGGTTTTTAAATTCTTCCAACCCATCTTTAATGGATTGGACAGTGAACACATCACCCCTGCAGAATATCATCAAGTCATCTGCAAAACATAGATTAACCAACTTTGTTTTATCACATCTCCAATGGAATTTGAATTTAGGATGAGATGCCTTCTCAGCCAGAATTCTAGCTAGCACTTCCATCACAATAACAAAGAGGTAAGGGGACATAGGATCGCCCTGCCTCAAACCTCTCGCACCCCTAAAATAACCATGTAGACTCCCATTTATACAAATAGAAAAAGAAGGGCTAGTAATGCAAGCTTTGACCCATCGAACAATGTTGGGGGGAAACCCCATCTCAACCATAACATCTAGAACAAAATCCCATCTAACATTATCATATGCTTTCATAATATCCACTTTCATAGTACACCTGGGAGAAGGTGTAAATTTATGATAGCCCCGCATAAGCTCTTGAGAGAGGAAAATATTATCAGCAATTCTCCTCCCAGGAACAAAAGCGGATTGTACAGGGTCAATGATCTCATGGAGAACAAGTTTAATCCTGTCAGCAATAATCTTAGATATACATTTATACACAGTATTGCAACACGAAATTGGTCTAAAATCTCCCACTTTCTCAGCATTCGGGGTCTTAGGAATAAGCGCAATGGTTGTGCTATTTATCTCCTGAAGCAATTCCCCCGAAGTAAAAAATGATTTTACCGCTTCAACAACTTCCCTTCCCACAATATCCCAGGCCTTAAGGAAGAAACCCGCCGAATAACCATTAGGGCCAGGGGCCTTGTTAGCTTTCAGAGATCTGAACGCATCAATGATCTCCTTTTCAGTAACCTCTCTAGCAAGGTTATAGCTTGCATTACTAGCCCTTCTTTCTCCATATGCATCAATGGTAGCCTTCATGGCTATTTTAAAGGGGCTAGAGGTCTTAGGCAGGGTGACCCCATGTCCCCCTATCTATTTGTTCTGGCTATGGAAATTCTTGCTAGGATCTTAGCTGAAAAATCTAAGCATCGTCTCTTTAAATTCCATTGGAGATGTGAGAAAACTAAAATCGTCAACCTTTGCTTCGCTGATGATCTCATGATCTTTAGCAAAGGTGATGTTAACACTGTGAAGCTGATTATGGCTGGTTTGGATGAGTTTAGACTTATATCTGGCCTCAATCCAAATCCTAGCAAGAGTAATTTGTACTTTTCTGGTTGTAACAAGAATCTGAGGGATGATATTCTTGATGTGGCTCCATTCTCCGAAGGGTCTCTTCCTGTTAAATATCTTGGGGTGCCTCTTATTACTACTAAGTTGAAAGCAACTGATTGCAAACAACTTGTAGATAGAATCACTAAAAGAATAAACAGCTGGACCAATAAGTTGCTATCCTATGCTGGTAGGGCCCAGCTTATCCAAACCATTTTGTTCTCCATGCAAGTTTATTGGTCTTCTTTGTTTATTCTGCCCAAGAAGGTCATTAGGAGATTGAGAGCATTCTTAGAGCCTTTCTTTGGTTCGGTACTGATCTTAGGAAGCATTGTGCTAAGATAGCTTGGGATATTGTGTCTGTACTCCTAAAAAGGAGGTGGCCTTGGTTTCAAATCTCTTGAGGTTTGGAATAAGGCTGCTGTTGCCAAACACATATGGTGTTCCTTTTTCTGGAGGGAAAGTCTATGTGGTGTCAGTGGGTTAAGTCCTATCTTCTTAAGGGGAGATGCTTTTGGAAAGTTAAATCCCCTAATGACCCTTCTTGGGTCTGGAGGAAAGTTCTCTCTCTTAGACCTGTTATCTACCCTCTCATCTCATTAAGCATAAAATTGGAAATGGCCAAAATACTTTCTTATGGTATGACAATTGGCATCCTGTGGGTTCTCTGTGGATAGGTATGGTGATAGAATCTTGTATGACTCTGGCCTCAATGGGGATACTAAAGTTAGTCAATCATTTCTGGCAGCAACTGGAGGTGGCCTTTTCCTAACTCTTGGGAGCTTAGGAATTAATTTCTCTTACTCCCAACAGTTGTCAGCCTAACTCCTTAGAAGCTGATAAGATCATTTGGACCCTCAATCTTGATGGGGAATTCTCTATTAAATCTGTTTGGAATTTGTGGAGGAATAAGCGGGCCATTGTTCCTTGGCACAATCTGGTTTGGGGTTCGTTTACTATTCCTAAAGTCAGTTTCATTGTTTGGCTGGCTATCTTTGGCAGGTTGAATACTTGTGATAGGCTTCACTTATTTGGCATCTCTTCTAGCCTTACCTGCCCTTTTTGCCTTGATCATAATGAGAGCCATCCACATCTTTTCTTTGACTGCATATTCACTCAAAGAATTTGGTATGCTATTCAAAGTAAATGCAATGTCCACTGGAATGATGTGCCTTGGCCGGATACTGTTTCATTGGTTATCCAAGAGAACAAAGGCAAATCTCTTAAATCTGTTATCATGAGACTCACCTTCCTTTGTACTGTGTACCATGTGTGGATTGAAAGGAATAATAGAATTTTCAATAAAGTTTGTAAACCTGTTGAGGTGATTCTTAAATCTATTGTGCTCATGGTTAGAAGTAGATTATTGTCTGCAAACAATATTCCTACTGTTGCAGGTGATGAATGGTTCCTTTCCCAGTGGAACCTCCCAAATTCTATTCTGAAGCCCCATATCCACAATAATGGGAGGGCTGCTGAGTGATGTGAGTTCCTATAAGCGAGGGTCGAGCGAAAGGGAGCTTGAAAATGAGTGTTTATCTAACTATCTGTTCCCTATGTAGGGACTGGCCTTTGGAATTTCATGAAATCTGTGGGTTGAGTGTGGTGAGATACAAAGTTACTAACGAAGCTCCATCTGTGGATAGGTCTTGTGGGTTGAGTGATAGTAGCCATAAAACTAAAGACATCACTGTTATGTGTTCGGCATGTGGGTTGAGTGATCTTAGCACTAAAATGATTTTGTTACTAATCAGTATATATATTGTAAATTTTTATGTGCAGGTTAAGGAAGCAACTCCCGAGTTTAGTGAGGTCCTATATTTGTGGGTTGAGTGTAGTGAGCAAGAAATGTGTGTACCACCTTTCATTTTCATTCTTATTTTTCTGAATATGGGTGCTGTTCTTTCTGTGTTTGGTTGGCAGGACCTATTACAATGTCTAGGTGATGCATATTACAAGATCTCTACTTGGGATTGCATCTCCGATTATCTGGTTTCGTTGGTGGTTGGGTTGCTGCGTTGTGAGGTTAACTGGTTTCGTGGAATGGCTGCTCCAAGCGCCTTCCGGGTTGCTCAGTGTGTTCAAAAGTTGTCTTTCAATTTTTTTCTTTTTTGTAATTACTATATAAACATAGTTGTTTTGCCTACCCTAGTGGGATGTACTAGGGGTTATGGGTTATATTCTCATCATCAATCCTGTGTGCTGCTCGTGCTAGGATACATATGGATTTGGGCGTGTGGATTTTGGATTTCATTGACAGTGGTTTGTCTAGTGGGATGTACTAGAACTGTTATGTTGCTGTTTGTGCCCATTGGATTGCATCTCGCTTTGGCTGGTCTTACTACCAGTGGTTTTGGTTTGTTACCCCATCCCGTGGGGAGTACATAGCTTTTGTTGCTGGATCAGTTTGTTAGCTATTACTTGGTACTTTGTCTTCTGTTTCAGCTTTCTATATTCTTAGTTTATTTCCTCGCTCCTGTTCAATGGCTATTTCTCAGATATAGCGCTTGAACAGTTGCGTTTGTTCTGTTTTATGTGTGCTTGTCTCTCTTTGTTGTCTCTTGTATAGCTCGTGTAGGGCCTGGGGCATGCCCCTTGTAATCATGTAATCTTGTTCATTTTTCTGTTTTCTTTTATGTCTTATTCACCCAAAAAAAGAAAAGTTCAAAATTTCAAGCTTCCTCAAGAAGCCAAAACAGGGGTTCAAAAGGTTCAAGCTCCCTCAAGAGGCTAAAACGAAGGTTCAAAAGGTTCAAGCTCCCTCAAGAAGCTAAAACGAAGGTTCAAAAGGTTCAGGCTCCCTCAGGAAGCTAAAACGAAGGTTCAGAAGGTTCAACTTCGTCAAGAAGCTAAAACCAGGGTTCAAAAGGTTCAAGCTCCCTCAAGAAGCTAAAACGAAGGTTCAAAAGGTCCAAGCGCCCTCAAGAAGCTAAAACCAAGGTTCAAAAAGTTCAAACTCCCTCAAGAAGCTAAAACGAAGGTTCAGAAGGTTTAACTTCCTCAAGAAGCTAAAATAACGGTTCAAAAGGTTCAAGCTTCCTCAAGAAGCTAAAACGAAGGTTCAAAAGGTTCAAGCTGTCCAAAAACCGTGCCAAACGGAGAAAGTTAAGCGGTCCCGAACCGAGGCGCACGACCGACGGCTCGAAAATCGGAAAATGGTCTCCAAACGGGAACAGTGGTCTACGACCACGAAAAGTAGCCTACGGCCACTGAGAGATGGTCTACGAAACCTCTCCCTCCCTTCGGGGAGAGAAAACAGAACCTGGTTCGCAAATCGAGGCAAAGCACAAAAGAGTCCCGGGGTCCGGAGGTAAGGCTCTCAGCCGAAAACTCAGTAACCTCAGAACGAGCACAACATGCGCAATCACCGGTGGTGTTAAAGGCCAAGAACAAACACCCTCTCTAAGCCTAGAATGTAGAGATACAGAGAGATATATGTGCTTTTCCTTAGACAAATTTTTTTCAACCTCTCTAAAGGAGAGGGAGGCCCTCTCTTATAGAGAAACAAGAGGGTTCAAGCTTCTTGGAGAAGCTAGAGCAAAAGGTTCAAGCTTCTTAGAGAAGCTAGAGCAAAGGTTCAAAAGTTTCAAGCTTCTTGGAGAAGCTAGAGCAAAGGGTTCAAGCTTCTTGGAGAAGCTAGAGCAAAGTTCAAAAGGTTCAAGCTTCCTCAAGAAGCTAAAACGAAGGTTCAAAAGGTTCAAGCTTCCTCAAGAAGCTAAAACGAAGGTTCAAAAGGTTCAAGCTTCCTCAAGAAGCCAAAACAAGGGTTCAAAAGGTTCAAGCTCCCTCAAGAAGCTAAAACGAAGGTTCAAAAGGTTGAAGCTCCCGCAAGAAGCTAAAACGAAGGTTCAAAAGGTTCAAGCTCCCTCAGGAAACTAAAACGAAGGTTCAGAAGGTTCAACTTCCTCAAGAAGCTAAAACCAGGGTTCAAAAGGTTCAAGCTTCCTCGGAGAAGCTAGAGCAAAGGTTCAAAAGGTTCAAGCTTCCTCAAGAAAGTAAAACGAAGGTTCAAAATGTTCAAGCTTCCTCAAGAAGCTAAAACGAAGGTTGAAAAGTTCAAAATTTCAAGCTTCCTCAAGAAGCCAAAACAGGGGTTCAAAAGGTTCAAGCTCTCTCAAGAGGCTAAAATGAAGGTTCAAAAGATTCAAGCTCCCTCAAGAAGCTAAAACGAAGGTTCAAAAGGTTCAGGCTCCATCAGGAAGCTAAAACGAAGGTTCAGAAGGTTCAACTTCGTCAAGAAGCTAAAACCAGGGTTCAAAAGGTTCAAGCTCCCTCTAGAAGCTAAAACGAAGGTTCAAAAGGTCCAAGCGCCCTCAAGAAGCTAAAACCAAGGTTCAAAAGGTTCAAGCTCCCTCAAGAAGCTAAAACGAAGGTTCAGAAGGTTTAACTTCCTCAAGAAGCTAAAATAAGGGTTCAAAAGGTTCAAGCTTCCTCAAGAAGCTAAAACGAAGGTTCAAAAGGTTCAAGCTGTCCAAAAACCGTGCCAAACGGAGAAAGTTAAGCGGTCCCGAACGAGGTGCACGACCGACGGCTCCGAAAATCGAAAATGGTCTCCAAACGGGAACAGTGGTCTACGACCACGAAAGTAGCCTACGGCCACTGAGAGATGGTCTACGAAACCTCTCCCTCCCTTCGGGGAGAGAAAACAGAACCTGGTTCGCAAATCGAGGTAAAGCACAAAAGTGTCCCGAGGTCCGGAGGTAAGGCTCTCAGCCGAAACTCCGTAACCTCAGAACGAGCACAACATGCGCAATCACCGGTGGTGTTGAAGGCCAAGAACAAACACCCTTTCTAAGCCTAGAATGTAGAGACATAGAGATATATGTGCTTTTCCTTAGACAAATTTTTTTCAACCTCTCTAAAGGAGAGGGAGGCCCTCTCTTATAGAGAAACAAGAGGGTTCAAACTTCTTGGAGAAGCTAGAGCAAAAGGTTCAAGCTTCTTAGAGAAGCTAGAGCAAAGGTTCAAAAGTTTCAAGCTTCTTGGAGAAGCTAGAGCAAAGGGTTCAAGCTTCTTGGAGAAGCTAGAGCAAAGGTTCAAAAGGTTCAAGCTTCCTCAAGAAGCTAAAACGAAGGTTCAAAAGGTTCAAGCTTCCTCAAGAAGCTAAAACGAAGGTTCCGTGAGCCAAAAGATGGGTTAGTGAGAGAAGCTCTGACATCTCTCTAGAAAACCTGGTTTTCTAGGGTTTCAATACCTCATTGATTATCGATGTCTGGAGTTAATGCTATTCTGGGTGAGATAAATAAGGGCGTAAATGGGAAGGGCGTGGAAGTAAATATTCCAAAAGTGACCGATCCTAATCTAGGGCTCTCCAAGAATAGATTTGCGATTTTGGGTGAAATAGCGATGGAAATCCCTCCAAACCCTAGTGTCGGAGTAGATGTAGGGATTCCGATGGTTAACCCTTCCGATTTGGAGATCCAAACGCAGGTTGATGTTATCGAGTCAGATCGTCAAGGTCATGTGGTTGATTTACGGGCAGAGGATATAGCCCCTGAGTCAGCGATCGCTCCAACAAGCACTGTGAACAAGTCTCTTGAGTCAACATCGGAGAAACTGAAAGATCCGATGTTTCCTGCCATGAGTTGCGAGCCTTGACGCCGATTGGAAATGCTATCAGCACGAGTTGGTCTGATATTGTGGAGGAAGAGTATCATAGCTTCCTAAATCTGCCAGATAGTGTGGTTGTAGCGCGTAATCGGGGGAAAACAAGCATATCGAGGAATCAGCAGTTCCAGATATGGCTTTTGTTGCTGATGTTCAGGTACCGATTAGAGATTCTTCATCTTCACAAGCTGTTCGGGGGGTGGGTAGTTATCGTGGGGGAGAGGAGGTCGTGGTGGTGCCGGTGGTAGCAGATCCAACGATGAACAACGTTCTTGGGCAAATGTTACCGCTGCATCTACCCGTTCAAATATAAAGCTCAGGTATATTCCTCCTACAACTTTTGAGGACAGTGTTGTTGTGAATATGCCTTCGAGAAATGATCCGCTAGAGAAATGGGACTCTTGCCTTGTGGGTTATTTTGTTGATAAGGGAGTAGGTTACAACTATCTGCGTAATAGTGCCTTTGGACTGTGGAAAGCTAAGGGTCTCAAGGAGGTTCTTACCAATGGGGATGGGTTCATGTTTTTTATCTTTGATACCCCAGATTGTTGTAGAGAAGTCCTTGAAGGAGGCCCGTGGTACATAGGTGGTTATCTCCTTATTCTGAAACAATGGAAAAGGATGATGAAACTAACTAAAGATAAATCAACCAAAATTCCTGTCTGGGTGAAGTTTTTTAACATTCCTTTGGAATATTGGGATCCTGATGGTTTGAGTAGGATTGCCAGTGCCATTGGTAACCCTCTTTTCATGGATCAGCTTACGGCTCGGGGTAGTAGGGTGGCTTTTGCTAGAGTCTGTGTGGAAATTGAGGCCACCGCAAAACTGCCTACCTACTTCCAAATTAGGCATGATGACGAGGCTGTTCTCATCCGAGCTAAATATTAGGGACTGCCATCCAGGTGTCAACACTGTCAAATATTTGGACACAGCACTGAAAAGTGTGTGTCAAAACAAGTGGCTCAGTTGATTTCCCTGCAGAAGACCTCCGAGGAAAATGTCAATGCTCATGAAGAAGGCTGGACCACTGTTCAAGCTAAGGGTAAGAGGAAGGTGGGTGAACCTGAGTTGGAAACCATTCCAGAAGTGGAGACCGACCCTGTCCCAGTCCCAGTTCCTGTTTCTCTGACTACAGGGGTGGATAACCAAATCCCTGCTCCAATCCCAGAACCTGCAACCACAGTGGTAGATTCATCTGATCAATCTCTTGACACTCAAGAGATTTCGGCTGACAAGAGCTCATCCGGGGAAGAGCAGAGTTCTGAAAGCAGCGATGTGGATAGATTTCAAAAGAAGGTTTTCGAGATTGCTAAGCTGGTGGCTCCAGTTACTGCTGAAGTGTTGGACACAGTGATTAAGGAAACTAAGGCGGGAAAGGTGCAATCTAGTTCTGCTACACCATCCACAACATGTGAAGAATAAGCCCTCTGGCAAAGGCAGCAGCAGCCAGAGGAAGAAGAAAGGTAACTCAGGTTTAGTTGGTTGTGGGTTTTTTTGTCACTCTCTCTTTTTGTCTCCCAATGAATGTAAAAATTGCTTCGTGGAATGTTAGAGGATTGAATGATCCTCTAAACAAAAGAAGTTAAAAATTTTGTGCTTAAAGAAAATATTCATGTCATGGGGTTTTGGAACTAAAATAAAAACAGTCAAATGAGAGTAGTTTTGTGTTAAATGTTTTGGTCAATGGTCTTTGCTCTCTAACTCACAACCAACTAAAACTGGTAGAGTTTGGGTGTGCTGGAACAATGTTTTTTGTGATGTTCAAATGCTTTCAATGTCTAATCAGCATATTTTGTGTAAAGTTGTTGAATTGGCCTCAAATGAAATTTTTTATGCAACTTTTGTTTATGCTGAAAATAAGCACACTTTGAGAAAGGTTTTTTTTGAATCTATGTATGATATCTCCCGTGTTAAATCCAAAGCTCCCTGTGTCTTTCTGGGTGATTTTAATGCTATTAGATACCAGCAGGAGAAAATTGGGGGGGCTCCTCATTGGACAAATGAAAATGAGGAATTTAATACCTATGTGAATGCCTCTGAGTTGGCTGACCTATCTTATGGTGGTTGCCAATTCACCTGGGCTAACAAAAGGAGTGAGGGGGCTTATATAGCTACTAAAATTGATAGAGTCCTGGTTAATGAGGTGTGGCTGGACAAATTTCCTGAGGCTACAGCCAATTTTCTTCCTTCTGGTATTTCTGATCATTCGCCTGCTGTGGTCAATATCAGTGCCTCCAAGACTTCTTTTAAGAAGCCTTTCAAATACTTTGATTTCTGGTCTCAACATCCAGATTTTCTGAGTACAATTTCTAACACTTGGGGCCAATATATTCGGGGTGTTCCTATGTTCAGGGTCTGTCAAAAACTTAGACAACTTAAAGCTAGCCTGAAGCTTTTGAACAAGAAGGATTTTAGTGACATATCTACTCGTGTTCAAATTGCTAAGGTTAACTTGGATCTTATTCAATATAAACTGGATAAGGATCCTGTGAATAATAGGTTGCAAGTTCAGGAGAGAGAGGATTTGAAAAAATACATTGAGCTTAGTAAATTAGAAGAAAGTCTTGCTCTCCAAAAATCCAGAGTGCAATGGCTTGGCCTAGGGGACAGAAATAGTAAATTCTTTTTTAGATCTGTGAAGAGTAATATCAACAGAGGGAAAATTCTGAGTGTTGATATGGGTGATGGCACTAGGTCTACCAATAGTTCTGTTATCCACACCTCTTTTATCAATTTTTATACCAATTTATTTGGTACGCCTTCTGTGGATCAGTATAATGGTTTTGAGAGAATCCATTCTTTGGTGGAAAAAAAAGTTTCTCTCTCTCAATCTGCTTTGATGTCCAGGCCTGTATCTGAGACTGAAATCAAGGAGGTTTTTTGGTCTCTCAAGGCCAATAAAGCTCCTGGCCCTGATGGTATTCAGCTGGTTTTTTCAAAAGCTCTTGGGATATTGTCGGGAAGGAGGTTACTCTTGCCATCAAATCTTTTTTTGACTCTGGTAAACTTCTCTCGGAGATAAATAGCACCATCATTGCTCTTATTCCTAAAATCCCTAATCCTATGAATGTTGGTGACTATAGACCTATATCTTGCTGCAACACCATCTACAAATGCATTGCCAAGATTATAGCTAACAGAGTCAAACTGGTCCTTCCTGATCTGATTGACCCTGTGCAATCTGCTTTTGTCCAGGGTAGAAGAATCTCGGACAATATTTTCTTGTCCCAGGAGATCATGAGAGGTTACCACCGGAGTTCCAAAACTCCGAAGTGTGCTATGAAAGTGGACATTATGAAAGCCTACGATACTGTGAGATGGGATTTCATTCTTGACATTCTCACTGCTATGGGCTTCCCTCCTTGCATGATAACTGGATCAAAGCCTGTATGACTAGTCCTTCTTTCTCCATCTGCATTAATGGGAGTCTTCATGGGTATTTTAAAGGGGCTAGGGGGCTTAGGCAAGGAGACCCTATGTCCCCTTATCTTTTTGTGCTGGCTATGGAGATTTTGGCTAGAATCTGGCTGAAAAATCCAAGAGTCCTCTTTTTAAATTCCATTGGAGATGCGAGAAGACTAGAATTGTTAATCTGTGTTTTGCTGATGACCTTATGATTTTCTGTAAAGGGGATCCGGGATCTGTAATCTCATCATGCAGGGTTTGGAGGAGTTTAGGAACCTTTCCGGTCTTACTCCTAATTCTAATAAGAGCAATATCTATTTTTCTGGGTGTAGTAATGAGCTTAAAGCTAATATTTTGCATATTGCCAATTTCGCTGAGGGATCCCTCCCTGTGAAATATTTGGGTGTGCCTTTGATTACCACGAAGCTTAAAGCTTATGACTGCCAAACCCTGGTTGATAGGATGACTAAAAGGATCAAAAGCTGGACCAATAAATTGCTATCTTATGCTGGAAGAGCCCAACTCATCCAGTCTATTCTTTTCTCGATGCAAGTTTATTGGTCTTCCATTTTTATCCTTCCTAAGCGGGTTATCCGCGACATTGAATCCCTTCTAAGATCCTTCTTTTGGTCTGGGACGGAGCTGAAAAAGCATAGTGCTAAAATTGCTTGGAAGAACATTTGTCAACCTAAAAATGAGGGCGGGCTTGGTTTTAAGGATATGGAGGTTTGGAATAGAGCGGCCATAGCTAAACATATTTGGTATTTGTTTTCTGGTGGGGAATGCTCTATGTGGTGTCAATGGGTTAAGTCCTACTTACTTAAGGGTAAGAGTTTTTGGGGTGTTAAGTTGCCTAGTGATCCTTCCTGGGTTTGGAGAAAACTTCTGTCCCTTAGGGCCTTAATTTTCCCTATCATCAAATTCAAAATTGGAAATGGTGATAATGTCTTCCTTTGGCATGATAATTGGCACCCTTTAGGTTCACTTGTGTGTCGGTATGGCCCTAGGATTTTGTATGACACTAACCTTTCAGATTGCACAAAGGTTAGTTCTATTGTTATGGGTGATTCTTGGAATTGGCCCCTTCCCAACTCTTGGGAGATACAGGATTGGATTGCTGCCACTCCTTTCTCTCAAACCTTCCCTTGATTCCCCTGACATTCCTGTGTGGAGTTTGACTGCTGATGGTTCTTTTCCATCCACTCTGCTTGGGATTGTTGGAGGACAAGGGTCCAAAAGTTGCTTGGTCTAAACTCATTTGGGGTCCTCCTGTTATTCCTCGGGTTAGTTTCATTGTTTGGCTGGCCATTCATGAGAGGTTAAACACTGGAGATAGGCTTCAAACTTTTGGTATTCTCACTAGTCCTAGCTGCCCTCTGTGTCTTGCCCCTGAGGAGAACCACTCCCATCTATTTTTTAGGTGTACCTACTCCTCTAGGATCTGGGCTGCTATCCAAGATAAGTGTAATTCCAACTGGCCTTCTCTGCCTTGGTTGGATATGGTTGAGTTTGCTACTAAATCCATTAATGGCAATTCTTTGAAAACTGTGATTTTGAAACTATCTTTTCTCTGCACTATCTACCACATTTGGATGGAGAGAAATAGTAGAATCTTTAGTAAGGTTTTCAAACCTGAAGAGGTTGTTACTAACTCTATCATCCAAATGGTTAGGGGCAGACTTCTATCAATGGAAAATCTGAAAACTTCTGCAGGTGACATTTGGTACCTGAGACAATGGAACTTGCCTCCTAAAATCTTGTTGCAATCCCAAGTTGCTGCTGCTGAGAGGAGGTTGAGTGGTGTGAGTTTACCTACATTGAGGGTTGAGTGATGGTGAGAAGATACTGAGGGGTTTTTAATGAGGTTGTTGTTTTGCAGATTCTATCAATTTGTCATGGATCCCACAGTATTACAAAATCTGGAGAACATGAAGGGAGGGTTGAGTGATGTGAGCCAGTATATTTGCTACAGCTTTTGTGGGTTGAGTGGGGGGAGGAAGTATATATGTTTTTTTCTAACCTTTACTATATATTATATATGTTTTGCAGGTGAATGGTGCTCCTAAGTACACAGTTCTGCTGGCTGGTATGAGTGAATTTGTGAATGTGGGCCGAGTGATGAGAGACTTTATATAGAGTGGAGTGTTCTCGTCACTGTGGGCCGAGTGTGGGGAGGCCCTATACTGAGTGCTTATTATTTCTTCTTCTCTATGATTCATTACATTGTTACGGGTACTCCTTTCTATTCTGTGTTACAGGTATTGGGTCCGGCTGGGAGGTATATTTTGCTGCTTCCTATGAGGGCTTCAGATTGCATCGTGAAGTGTGTATATATGACGATGGTGATTCCATTTCAGCGTGGTGGTGTGTGGATGGCTGTACTCTGTATCATCTTGGCAAGGTTTCTTCGCTATGGGGTTATCCGACTTCAGTGTGGAGGTACGGGTGTGGATGCAAGCTGCGTCACCTGTGCAAGGTTCTTTCATGCTGGAAATGTTACGAGTCAATGGCTGCAAGGAGGTTTGGAGGAGTGTATATGTTTCGTGGTGATGGCTGCTCTTAGCGCCTGGCTACGCTACATGAGAGTGTCAATCAGTTGTCTTCTTTATTATTTGTACATAATTTTCTTGGGTATTTTGGCCTACCTCTACGGGCTGTGTAGAAGGACTTGTGTGTGTTTTGTTATGTGGTTTTGTAAGCGTAGGAAGGACTAATTTTGTTGGGCAATCTTGGCTTGGATGGTTCGGTGTGGGCTGCTGGCAGTTTGGTTTGTACAATGCCCATATCTATTACAGGACACGGTCTTTGTACAAATCGGCTAAGTAGCCACCTCCCATTGCCGTTTCGAGATATTAATGTTGCCTCTCTTGGTGTTGTATAGTTTGTGTTCTATTTAGTTTTGGTGCTGGGCTTCGGTGTAATGGGCCGAGGTTTGTTGTGTTGTTTGGTAGGGCCTGGGGTATGCCCCTTGTAATCTTGTAAATCTTTCTGTTTTATTTATTTCTTATTCACCCAAAAAAAAAAAACACGAAGGTTCAAAAGGTTCAAGCTTGCCCAAGAAGCCAAAACAAGGGTTCAAAAGGTTCAAGCTCCCTCAAGAAGCTAAAACGAAGGTTCAAAAGGTTGAAGCTCCCGCAAGAAGCTAAAACGAAGGTTCAAAAGGTTCAAGCTCCCTCAGGAAACTAAAACGAAGGTTCAGAAGGTTCAACTTCCTCAAGAAGCTAAAACCAGCGTTCAAAAGGTTCAAGCTTCCTCGGAGAAGCTAGAACAAAGGTTCAAAAGGTTCAAGCTTCCTCAAGAAAGTAAAACGAAGGTTCAAAATGTTCAAGCTTCCTCAAGAAGCTAAAACGAAGGTTGAAAAGTTCAAAATTTCAAGCTTCCTCAAGAAGCCAAAACAGGGGTTCAAAAGGTTCAAGCTCTCTCAAGAGGCTAAAATGAAGGTTCAAAAGGTTCAAGCTCCCTCAAGAAGCTAAAACGAAGGTTCAAAAGGTTCAAGCTCCCTCAGAAAGCTAAAACGAAGGTTCAGAAGGTTCAACTTCGTCAAGAAGCTAAAACCAGGGTTCAAAAGGTTCAAGCTCCCTCTAGAAGCTAAAACGAAGGTTCAAAAGGTCCAAGCGCCCTCAAGAAGCTAAAACCAAGGTTCAAAAGGTTCAAGCTCCCTCAAGAAGCTAAAACGAAGGTTCAGAAGGTTTAACTTTCTCAAGAAGCTAAAATAAGGGTTCAAAAGGTTCAAGCTTCTTCAAGAAGCTAAAACGAAGGTTCAAAAGGTTCAAGCTGTCCAAAAACCATGCCAAACGGAGAAAGTGAAGCGGTCTCGAACCGAGGCGCACGACCGACGGCTCCGAAAACCGGAAAATGGTCTCCAAACTGGAACAGTGGTCTACGACCACGAAAAGTAGCCTACGGCCACTGAGAGATGGTCTACGAAACCTCTCCCTCCCTTCGGGGAGAGAAAACAGAACCTGGTTCGCAAATCGAGGCAAAGCACAAAAGAGTCCCGAGATCCGGAGGTAAGGCACTTCGCCGAAACACCGTAACCTCAGAACGAGCACAACATACACAATCACCGGTGGTGTTAAAGGCCAAGAACAAACACCCTCTCTAAGCCTAGAATGTAGAGATATAGAGAGATATATGTGTTTTTCCTTAGACAAATTTTTTTTCAACCTCTCTAAAGGAGAGGGAGGCCCTCTCTTATAGAGAAAGAAGAGGGTTCAAGCTTCTTGGAGAAGCTAGAGCAAAAGGTTCAAGCTTCTTAGAGAAGCTAGAGCAAAGATTCAAAAGTTTCAAGCTTCTTGGAGAAGCTAGAGCAAAGGGTTCAAGCTTCTTGGAGAAGCTAGAGCAAAGGTTCAAAAAGTTCAAGCTTCCTCAAGAAGCTAGAGCAAAGGTTCAAAAGGTTCAAGCTTCCTCAAGAAGCTAAAACGAAGGTTCAAAAGGTTTAAGCTTCCTCAAGAAGCCAAAACAAGGGTTCAAAAGGTTCAAGCTCCCTCAAGAAGCTAAAACGAAGGTTCAAAAGGTTCAAGCTCCCTCAAGAAGCTAAAACGAAGGTTCAAAAGTTTCAAGCTCTCTCAGGAAACTAAAACGAAGGTTCAGAAGGTTCAACTTCCTCAAGAAGCTAAAACCAGGGTTCAAAAGGTTCAAGCTACCTCGGAGAAGCTAGAGCAAAGGTTCAAAAGGTTCAAGCTTCCTCAAGAAGCTAAAACGAAGGTTCAAAAGATTCAAGCTTCCCCAAGAAGCTAAAACGAAGGTTGAAAAGTTCAAAATTTCAAGCTTCCTCAAGAAGCCAAAACAGGGGTTCAAAAGGTTCAAGCTCCTCAAGAGGCGAAAACGAAGGTTCAAAAGGTCAAACTCCTCAAGAAGCTAAAACGAAGGTTCAAAAGGTTCAGGCTCCCTCAGGAAGCTAAAATGAAGGTTCAACTTCGTCAAGAAGCTAAAACCAGGGTTCAAAAGGTTCAAGCTCCCTCAAAAAGTTAAAACGAAGGTTCAAAAGGTCCAAGCGCCCTCAAGAAGCTAAAACCAAGGTTCGAAAGGTTTAAGCTCCCTCAAGAAGCTAAAACGAAGGTTTAGAAGGTTCAACTTTCTCAAGAAGCTAAAATAAGGGTTCAAAAGATTCAAGCTTCCCCAAGAAGCTAAAACGAAGGTTGAAAAGGTTCAAGCTGTCCAAAAACCGTGCCAAACGGAGAAAGTTAAGCGGTCCCGAACCGAGGCACACGACCGACGGCTCCGAAAATCGAAAAATGGTCTCCAAACGGGAACAGTGGTCTACGACCACGAAAAGTAGCCTACGGCCACTGAGAGATGGTCTACGAAACCTCTCCCTCCCTTCGGGGAGAGAAAACAGAACCTGGTTCGCAAATCGAGGCAAAGCACAAAAAAGTCCCGAGGTCCGGAGGTAAGGCTCTCAGCCGAAACTCCGTAACCTCCGAATGAGCGCAACATGCGCAATCACCGGTGGTGTTAAAGGCCAAGAACAAACACCCTTCTAAGCCTAGAATATAGAGATATAGAGAGATATATGTACTTTTCCTTAGACAAATTTTTTTCAACCTCTCTAAAGGAGAGGGAGTCCTTCTCTTATAGAGAAACAAGAGGGTTCAAGCTTCTTGGAGAAGCTAGAGCAAAAGGTTCAAGCTTCTTAGAGAAGCTAGAGCAACGGTTCAAAAGTTTCAAGCTTCTTGGAGAAGCTAGAGCAAAGGGTTCAAGCTTCTTGGAGAAGCTAGAGCAAAGGTTCAAAAGGTTCAAGCTCTCAAGAAGCTAAAACAAGGGTTCAAAAGGTTCAAGCTCCTCAAGAAGCTAAAACGAAGGTTCAAAAGGTTCAAGCTTCCTCTAGAAGCCAAAACAAGGGTTCAAAAGGTTCAAGCTCCCTCAAGAAGCTAAAACGAAGGTTCAAACCTCAAGAAGCTAAAACGATGGTTCAAAAGGTTCAACCTCCCTCAGGAAACTAAAACGAAGGTTCAGAAGGTTCAACTTCCTCAAGAAGCTAAAACCAGGGTTCAAAAGGTTCAAGCTTCCTCGGAGAAGCTGAGCAAAGGTTCAAAAGGTTCAAGCTTCCTCAAGAAGCTAAAACCAGGTTCAAAAGGTTCAAGCTTCCCAAGAAGCTAAAACGAAGTTGAAAAGTTCAAAATTTCAAGCTTCCTCAAGAAGCCAAAACAGGGGTTCAAAAGGTTCAAGCTCCCTCAAGAGGCTAAAACGAAGGTTCAAAAGGTTCAAGCTCCCTCAAGAAGCTAAAACGAAGGTTCAAAAGGTTCAGGCTCCCTCAGGAAGCTAAAACGAAGGTTCAGAAGGTTCAACTTCGTCAAGAAGCTAAAACCAGGGTTCAAAAGGTTCAAGCTCCCTCAAGAAGCTAAAACGAAGGTTCAAAAGGTCCAAGCGCCCTCAAGAAGCTAAAACCAAGGTTCAAAAGGTTCAAGCTCCCTCAAGAAGCTAAAACGAAGGTTCAGAAGGTTTAACTTCCTCAAGAAGCTAAAATAAGGGTTCAAAAGGTTCAAGCTTCCTCAAGAAGCTAAAACGAAGGTTCAAAAGGTTCAAGCTGTCCAAAAACCGTGCCAAACGGAGAAAGTTAAGCGGTCCGAACCGAGGCGCACGACCGACGGCTCGAAAATCGAAAATGGTCTCCAAACGGGAACAGTGGTCTACGACCACGAAAAGTAGCCTACGGCCACTGAGAGATGGTCTACGAAACCTCTCCCTCCCTTCGGGGAGAGAAAAGAACCTGGTTCGCAAATCGAGGCAAAGCACAAAAGAGTCCCAGGTCCGGAGGTAAGGCTCTCAGCCGAAACTCCGTAACCTCAGAACGAGCACAACATGCGCAATCACCGGTGGTGTTAAAGGCCAAGAACAAACACCCTCTAAGCCTAGAATGTAGAGATATAGAGAGATATATGTGCTTTTCCTTAGACAAATTTTTTTCAACCTCTCTAAAGGAGAGGGAGGCCCTCTCTTATAGAGAAACAAGAGGGTTCAAGCTTCTTGGAGAAGCTAGAGCAAAAGGTTCAAGCTTCTTAGAGAAGCTAGAGCAAAGGTTCAAAAGTTTCAAGCTTCTTGGAGAAGCTAGAGCAAAGGGTTCAAGCTTCTTGGAGAAGCTAGAGCAAAGGTTCAAAAGGTTCAAGCTTCCTCAAGAAGCTAAAACGAAGGTTCAAAAGGTTCAAGCTTCTCAAGAAGCTAAAACGAAGGTTCAAAGGTTCAAGCTTCCTCAAGAAGCCAAAACAAGGTTCAAAAGGTTCAAGCTCCCTCAAGAAGCTAAAACGAAGGTTGTTCAAAATTCAAGTCCTCAAGAAGCTAAAACAGGTTCAAAAGGTTCAAGCTCCCTCAGAAGCTAAAACGAAGGTTCAAAAGGTTCAAGCTCCTCAAGAAGCTAAAACGAGGTTCAAAAGGTTCAAGCTCCTCAGGAAACTAAAACAAGGTTCAAAAGGTTCAAGCTTCCTCAAGAAGCTAAAACAAGGTTCAAAAGGTTCAAGCTCCCTCAAGAAGCTAAAACGAAGGTTCAAAAGGTTCACACTTCCTCAAGAAGCTAAAACAGGGTTCAAAAGGTTCAAGCTCCCTCAAGAAGCTAAAACGAAGGTTGAAAAGTTGAAAATTCAAGCTTCCTCAGAAGCTAAAACAGGGTTCAAAGGTTCAAGCTCCTCAAGAAGCTAAAACGAAGGTTCAAAAGGTTCAAGCTCCCTCAAGAAGCTAAAACGAAGGTTCAAAAGGTTCAGGCTCCCTCAGGAAGCTAAAACGAAGGTTCAGAAGGTTCAACTTCGTCAAGAAGCTAAAATAAGGGTTCAAAAGGTTCAAGCTTCCTCAAGAAGCTAAAACGAAGGTTCAAAAGGTTCAAGCTGTCCAAAAACCGTGCCAAACGGAGAAAGTTAAGCGGTCCCGAACCGAGGCGCACGACCGACGGCTCCGAAAACCAGAAAATGGTCTCCAAACGGGAACAGTGGTCTACGACCACGAAAAGTAGCCTACGGCCACTGAGAGATGGTCTACGAAACCTCTCCCTCCCTTCGGGGAGAGAAAACAGAACCTGGTTCGCAAATCGAGGCAAAGCACAAAAGAGTCCCGAGGTCCGGAGGTAAGGCTCTCAGCCGAAACTCCGTAACCTCAGAACGAGCACAACATGCGCAATCACCGGTGGTGTTAAAGGCCAAGAACAAACACCCTCTCTAAGCCTAGAATGTAGAGATATAGAGAGATATATGTGCTTTTCCTTGACAAATTTTTTTCAACCTCTCTAAAGGAGAGGGAGGCCCTCTCTTATAGAGAAACAAGAGGGTTCTTCTTGGAGAAGCTAGAGCAAAAGGTTCAAGCTTCTTAGAGAAGCTAGAGCAAAGGTTCAAAAGTTTCAAGCTTCTTGGAGAAGCTAGAGCAAAGGGTTCAAGCTTCTTGGAGAAGCTAGAGCAAAGGTTCAAAAGGTTCAAGCTTCTCAAGAAGCTAAAACGAAGGTTCAAAAGGTTCAAGCTCCTCAAGAAGTAAAAAAGGTTCAAAAGGTTCAAGCTTCCTCAAGAAGCCAAAACAAGGGTTCAAAAGGTTCAAGCTCCCTCAAGAAGCTAAAACGAAGGTTCAAAAGGTTCAAGCTCC
Organism: Camellia japonica; assembly: GCA_030407325.1. Lineage (NCBI taxonomy): Eukaryota > Viridiplantae > Streptophyta > Magnoliopsida > Ericales > Theaceae > Camellia > Camellia japonica. The sequence goes on from JAPPVO010000036.1 coordinate 131,143,174, forward strand.
TCAAAAGCTAAACGAAGGTTCAAAAGGTTCAAGCTCCCTCAGGAAACTAAAACGAAGGTTCAGAAGGTTCAACTTCCTCAAGAAGCTAAAACCAGGGTTCAAAAGGTTCAAGCTTCCTCGGAGAAGCTAGAGCAAAGGTTCAAAAGGTTCAAGCTTCCTCAAGAAGCTAAAACCAGGTTCAAAAGGTTCAAGCTTCCTCAAGAAGCTAAAACGAAGGTTGAAAAGTTCAAATTTCAAGCTTCCTCAAGAAGCCAAAACAGGGTTCAAAAGGTTCAAGCTCCCTCAAGAGGCTAAAACGAAGGTTCAAAAGGTTCAAGCTCCCTTAAGAAGCTAAAACGAAGGTTCAAAAGGTTCAGGCTCCCTCAGGAAGCTAAAACGAAGGTTCAGAAGGTTCAACTTCGTCAAGAAGCTAAAACCAGGGTTCAAAAGGTTCAAGCTCCCTCAAGAAGCTAAAAAGGTTCAAAAGGTCCAAGCGCCCTCAAGAAGCTAAAACCAAGCTTCAAAAGGTTCAAGCTCCCTCAAGATGCTAAAACGAAGGTTCAGAAGGTTTAACTTCCTCAAGAAGCTAAAATAAGGGTTAAAAAGGTTCAAGCTTCCTCAAGAAGCTAAAACGAAGGTTCAAAAGGTTCAAGCTGTCCAAAAACCATGCCAAACGGAGAAAGTTAAGCGGTCCCGAACCGAGGCGCACGACCGACGGCTCCGAAAACCATAAAATGGTCTCCAAACGGGAACAGTGGTCTACGACCACGAAAAGTAGCCTACGGCCACTGAGAGATGGTCTACGAAACCTCTCCCTCCCTACGAGGAAAGAAAACAGAACCTGGTTCGCAAATTGAGGCAAAGCACAAAAGAGTCCCGAGGTCCGGAGGTAAGGCTCCCAGCCGAAACTCTGTAACCTCAGAACGAGCACAACATGCGCAATCACCGGTGGTGTTAAAGGCCAAGAATAAACACCCTCTCTAAGCCTAGAAAGTAGAGATATAGAGAGATATATGTACTTTTCCTTTGACAAATTTTTTTCAACCTCTCTAAAGGAGAGGGAGGCCCTCTCTTATAGAGAAACAAGAGGGTTCAAGCTTCTTGGAGAAGCTAGAGCAAAAGGTTCAAGCTTCTTAGAGAAGCTAGAGCAAAGGTTCAAAAGTTCAAGCTTCTTCGAGAAGCTAGAGCAAAGGGTTCAAGCTTCTTGCAAAGCTAGAGCAAAGGTTCAAAAGTTCAAGCTTCCTCAAGAAGCTAGAGCAAGGTTCAAAAGGTTCAAGCTTCCTCAAGAAGCTAAAACGAAGGTTCAAAAGGTTCAAGCTCCCTCAAGAAGCTAAAACAAGGGTTCAAAAGGTTCAAGCTCCCTCAAGAAGCTAAAACGAAGGTTCAAAAGGTTCAAGCTCCCTCAGGAAACTAAAACGAAGGTTCAGAAGGTTCAAGCTTCCTCGGAGAAGCTAGAGCAAAGGTTCAAAAGGTTCAAGCTTCCTCAAGAAGCTAAAACGATGGCTCAAAAGTTCAAAATTTCAAGCTTCCTCAAGAAGCCAAAACAGGGGTTCAAAAGTTTCAAGCTCTCTCAAGAGGCTAAACCGAAGGTTCAAAAGGTTCAAGCTCCCTCAAGAAGCTAAAACGAAGGTTCAAAAGGTTCAGGCTCCCCCAGGAAGCTAAAACGAAGGTTCGGAAGGTTCAACTTCGTCAAGAAGCTAAAACCAGGGTTCAAAAGGTTTAAGCTCCCTCAAGAAGCTAAAACGAAGTTTCAAAAGGTCCAAGCGCCCTCAAGAAGCTAAAACCAAGGTTCAAAAGGTTCAAGCTCCCTCAAGAAGCCAAAACGAAGGTTCAGAAGGTTTAACTTCCTCAAGAAGCTAAAATAAGGGTTCAAAAGGTTCAAGCTTCCTCAAAAAGCTAAAACGAAGGTTCAAAAGGTTCAAGCTGTCCAAAAACCGTGCCAAACGGAGAAAGTTAAGCGGTCCCGAACCGAGGCCCACGACCGACGGCTCCGAAAATCAAAAAATGGTCTCCAAACGGGAACTGTGGTCTACGATCACGAAAAGTAGCCTACGGCCACTGAGAGATGGTATACGAAACCTCTCCCTCCCTTCGGGGAGAGAAAACAGAACCTGGTTCGCAAATCGAGGCAAAGCACAAAAGAGTCCCGAGGTCCGGAGGTAAGGCCCTTAGCCGAAACTCCGTAACCTCAGAATGAGCACAACATGCGCAATCACCGGTGGTGTTAAAAGCCAAGAACAAACACCCTCTCTAAGCCTAGAATGTAGAGATATAGAGAGATATATGTGCTTTTCCCTAGACAATTTTTTTTCAGCTCTCTAAAGGAGAGGGAGGCCCTCTTTTATAGAGAAACAAGAGGGTTCAAGCTTCTTGGAGAAGCTAGAGCAAAAGGTTCAAGCCTCTTAGAGAAGCTAGAGCAAAGGTTCAAAAGTTTCAAGCTTCTTGGAGAAGCTAGAGCAAAGGGTTCAAGCTTCTTGGAGAAGCTAGAGCAAAGGTTCAAAAGGTTCAAGCTTCCTCAAGAAGCTAAAACGAAGCTTCAAAAGGTTCAAGCTTCCTCAAGATGCCAAAACAAGGGTTCAAAAGGTTGAAGCTCCCTCAAGAAGCTAAAACAAAGGTTCAAAAGGTTCAAGCTCCCTCAGAAAACTAAAACGAAGGTTCAGAAGGTTCAACTTCCCCAAGAAGCGAAAACCAGGGTTCAAAAGGTTCAAGCTTCCTCGGAGAAGCTAGAGCAAAGGTTAAAAAGGTTTAAGCTTCCTCAAGAAACTTAAACGAAGGTTCAAAAGGTTCAAGCTTCCTCAAGAAGCTAAAACGAAGGTTGAAAAGTTCAAAATTTCAAGCTTCCTCAAGAAGCCAAAACAGGGGTTCAAAAGGTTCAAGCTCCCTCAAGAAGCTAAAACAAAGGTTCAAAAGGTTCAAGCTCCCTCAAGAAGCTAAAATGAAGGTTCAAAAGGTTCAAGCTCCCTCAGGAAACTAAAACGAAGGTTTAAAAGGTTCAAGCTCCCTCAAGAAGCTAAAACGAAGGTTCAAAAGGTTCAAGCACCCTCAGGAAACTAAAACGAAGGTTCAGAAGGTTCAACTTCCTCAAGAAGCTAAAACCAGGGTTCAAAAGGTTCAAACTTCCTCAAGAAGCTAAAACGAAGCTTGAAAAGTTCAAAATTTCAAGCTTTCTCAAGAAGCCAAAACAGGGGTTCAAAGGGTTCAAACTCCCTGAAGAGGCTAAAACGAAGGTTCAAAAGGTTCAAGCTCCCTCATGAAGCAAAAACGAAGGTTCAAAAGGTTCAGGCTCCCTCAGGAAGCTAAAACGAAGGTTCAGAAGGTTCAACTTTGTCAAGAAGCTTAAACCAGGGTTCAAAAGGTTCAAGCTCCCTCAAGAAGCTAAAACGAAGGTTCAAAAGGTCCAAGGGCCCTCAAGAAGCTAAAACCAAGGTTCAAAAGGTTCAAGCTCCCTCAAGAAGCTAAAACGAAGGTTCAGAAGGTTTAACTTCCTCAAGAAGCTAAAATAGGGGTTCAAAAGGTTCAAGCTTCGTCAAGAAGCTAAAACGAAGGTTCAAAAGGTTCAAGCTGTCCAAAAACCGTGCCAAACGGAGAAAGTTAAGCAGTCCTGAACCGAGGCGCACGACCGATGGCTCCGAAATCGAAAAATGGTTTCCAAACGGGAACAGTGGTCTACCACCACGAAAAGTAGCCTACGGCCACTGAGAGATGGTCTACGAATCCTCTCCCTCCCTTCGGGGAGACAAAACAGAACCTGGTTCGCAAATCGAGGCAAAGCACAAAAGTGTCCCGAGGTCCGGAGGTAAGGCTCTCTGCCGAAACTCCGTAACCTCAGAATGAGCACAACATGCGCAATCACCGGTGGTGTTAAAGGCCAAGAACAAACACCCTCTCTAAACCTAGAATGTAGAGATATAGAGAGATATATGTGTTTTTCCTTAGACAAATTTTTTTCAACCTCTCTAAAGGAGAGGGAGGCCCTCTCCTATTGAGAAAGAAGAGGATTCAAGCTTCTTGGAGAAGCTAGAGCAAAAGGTTTAACCTTCTTAGAGAAGCTAGAGCAAAGGTTCAAAAGTTTCAAGCTTCTTGGAGAAGCTAGAGCAAAGGGTTCAAGCTTCTTGAAGAAGCTAGAGCAAAGGTTCAAAAGGTTCAAGCTTCCTCAAGAAGCTAAAACGAAGGTTCAAAAGGTTCAAGCTTCCTCAAGAAGCTAAAACGAAGGTTCAAAAGGTTCAAGCTTCCTCAAGAAGCCAAAACAAGGGTTCAAAAGGTTCAAGCTCCCTCAAGAATCTAAAACGAACGTTCAAAAGGTTCAAGCTTCCTCAGGAATCTAAAACGAAGGTTCAAAAGGTTCAAGCTTCCTCAGGAAGCTAAAACGAAGGTTCAGAAGGTTCAACTTCCTCAAGAAACTAAAACCAGGGTTCAAAAGGTTCAAACTTTCTCGGAGAAGCAAGAGCAAACGTTCAGAAGGTTCAACCTTCCTCAAGAAGCTAAAACGAAGGTTCAAAAGGTTCAAGCTTCCTCAAGAAGCTAAAACGAAGGTTGCAAAGTTCAAAATTTGAAGCTTCTTCAAGAAGCCAAAACAGGGGTTCAAAAGGTTCAAGCTCCCTCAAGAGGCTAAAAGGAAGGTTCAAAAGGTTCAAGCTCCCTCAAGAAACTAAAACGAAGGTTCAAAAGGTTCAGGCTCCCTCAGGAAGCTAAAACGAAGGTTCAGAAGGTTGAAATTCGTCAAGAAGCTAAAACCAGGGTTCAAAAGTTTCAAGCTCCCTCAAGAAGCTAAAACGAAGGTTCAAAAGGTCCAAGCGCCCTCAAGAAGCTAAAACCAAGGTTCAAAAGGTTCAAGCTCCCTCAAGATGCTAAAACGAAGGTTCAGAAGGTTTAACTTCATCAAGAAGCTAAAATAAGGGTTCAAAAGGTTCAAGCTTCCTCAAGAAGCTAAAATGAAGGTTCAAAAGGTTCAAGCTGTCCGAAAACCGTGCCAAACGGAGAAAGTTCAGCGGTCCCGAACCGAGGCGCACGACCGACGGCTCCGAAAACTGAAAAATGGTCTCCAAACGGGAACAGTGGTCTACGACCATGAAAAGTAACCTACGGCCACTGAGAGATGGTCTACGAAACCAGTCCCTCCCTTCGAGGAGAGAAAACAGAACCTGGTTCGCAAATCGAGACAAAGCACAAAAGAGTCTCGAGGTCCGGAGGTAAAGCTCTCAACCGAAACTCCGTTACCTCAGAACGAGCACAACATGCACAATCACCGGTGCTGTTAAACGCCAAGAACAAACACCCTCTCTCAGCCTAGAATGTAGAGATATAGAGAGATATATGTGCTTTTCCCTAGGCAAATTTTTTTCAACCTCTCTAAAGGAGAGGGAGGCCCTCTCTTATAGAGAAACAAGAGCGTTCAAGCTTCTTGGAGAAGCTACAGCAAAAGGTTCAAGCTTCTTAGAGAAGCTAGAGCAAAGGTTCAAAAGTTTAAAGCTTCTTGGAGAAGCTAGAGCAAAGGGTTCAAGCTTCTTAGAGAAGCTAGAGCAAAGGTTCAAAAGGTTCAAGCTTCCTCAAGAAGCTAAAACGAAGGTTCAAAAGGTTCAAGCTTCCTCAAGAAGCCAAAACAAGGGTTCAAAAGGTTCAAACTCCCTCAAGAAGCTAAAACGAAGGTTCAAAAGTTAAAGCTCCCTCAAGAAGCTAAAACGAAGGTTCAAAAGGTTCAAGCTCCCTCAGGAAACTAAAATGAAGGTTCAGAAGGTTCAACTTCCTCAAGAATCTAAAACCAGCGTTCAAAAGGTTCAAGCTTCCTCGAAGAAGCTAGAGCAAAGGTTCAAAAGGTTCAACCTTCCTCAAGAAGCTAAAACGAAGGTTCAAAAGGTTCAAGCTTCCTCAAGAAGCTAAAACGAAGGTTGAAAAGTTCAAAATTTCAAGCTTCCTCAAGAAGCCAAAACAGGGGTTCAAAAGGTTCAAGCTCCCTCAAGAGGCTAAAACGAAGGTTCAAAAGGTTCAAGCTCCCTCAAGAAGCTAAAACGAAGGTTCAAAAGGTTCAGGCTCCCTCAGGAAGCTAAAACGAAGGTTCAGAAGGTTCAACTTCGTCAAGAAGCTAAAACCAGGGTTCAAAAGGTTCAAGCTCCCTCAAGAAGCTAAAACGAAGGTTCAAAAGGTCCAAGCGCCCTCAAGAAGCTAAAACCAAGGTTCAAAAGGTTCAAGCACCCTCGAGAAGCTAAAACGAAGGTTCAGAAGGTTTAACTTCCTCAAGAAGCTAAAATAAGGGTTCAAAAGGTTCAAGCTTCCTCAAGAAGCTAAAACGAAGGTTCAAAATGTTCAAGCTGTCCAAAAACCGTGCCAAACGAAGAAAGTTAAGCGGTCCCGAACCGAGGCACACGACCGACGGCTCCGAAAATCGAAAAATGGTCTCCAAACGGGAACAGTGGTCTACGACCACGAAAAGTAGCCTACGGCCACTGAGAGATGGTCTTCGAAGCCTCTTCCTCCCGTCGGGGAGAGAAAACGGAACCTGGTTCGCAAATCGAGGCAAAGCACAAAAGAGTCCCGAGGTCCGGAGGTAAGGCTCTCAGCCGAAACTCCGTAACCTCAGAACGAGCACAACATGCGCAATCACCGGTGGTGTTAAAGGCCAAGAACGAACACCCTCTCTAAGCCTAGAATGTGGAGATATAGAGAGATATATGTGCTTTTCCTTAGACAAATTTTTTTCAACCTCTCTAAAGGAGAGAGACGACCTCTCTTATGGAGAAACAAGAGGGTTCAAGCTTCTTGGAGAAGCTAGAGCAAAAGGTTCAAGCTTCTTAGAGAAGCTAGAGCAAAGGTTCAAAAGTTTCAAGCTTCTTGGAGAAGCGAGAGCAAAGGGTTCAAGCTTTTTAGAGAAGCTAGAGCAAAGGTTCAAAAGGTTCAAGCTTCCTCAAGAAGCTAAAACGAAGGTTCAAAAGGTTCAAGCTTCCTCAAGAAGCTAAAACGAAGGTTCAAAAGGTTCAAGCTTCCTCAAGAAGCCAAAACAAGGGTTCAAAAGGTTCAAGCTCCCTCAAGAAGCTAAAACGAAGGTTCAAAAGGTTCAAGCTCCCTCCAGAAGCTAAAATGAAGGTTCAAAAGGTTCACGCTCCCTCAGGAAACTAAAACGAAGGTTCAGAAGGTTCAACTTCCTCAAGAAGCTAAAACTAGGGTTCAAAAGGTTCAAGCTTCCTCGGAGAAGCTAGAGCAAAGGTTCAAAAGGTTCAAGCTTCCTCAAGAAGCTAAGACGAAGGTTCAAAAGGTTCAAGCTTCCTCAAGAAGCTAAAACGAAGGTTGAAAAGTTCAAAATAACAAGCTTTCTCAAGAAGCCAAAACAGGGGTTCAAAAGGTTCAAGCTCCCTCAAGAGGCTAAAACGAAGGTTCAAAAGGTTCAAGCTCCCTCAAGAAGCTAAAACGAAGGTTCAAAAGGTTCAAGCTCCCTTAGGAAGGTAAAACGAAGGTTCAGAAGGTTCAACTTCGTCAAGAAGCTAAAACAGGGTTCAAAAGGTTCAAGCTCCCTCAAGAAGCTTAAACGAAGGTTCAAACGGTCCAAGCGCCCTCAAGAGGCTAAAATGAAGGTTCAGAAGGTTTAACTTCCTCAAGAAGCTAAAATAAGGGTTCAAAAGGTTCAAGCTTCCTCAAGAAGCTAAAACGAAGGTTCAAAAGGTTCGTGCTGTCCAAAAACCGTGCCAAACGGAGAAAGTTAAGCGGTCCCGAACCGAGGCGCACGACCGACGGCTCCGAAAACCGGAAAATGGTCTCCAAAAACACCCTCTCTAAGCCTAGAATGTAGAGATATAGGGAGATATATGTGCTTTTCCTCAGACAAATTTTTTTCAACCTCTCTAAAGGAGAGGGAGGCCCTCTCTTAGAGAGAAACAAGAGGGTTCAAGCTTCCTGGAGAAGCTAGAGCAAAAGGTTCAAACTTCTTAGAGAAGCTAGAGCAAAGGTTCAAAAGTTTCAAGCTTCTTGGAGAAGTTAGACCAAAAAGTTCAAGCTTCTTGGAGAAGCTAGGGCAAAGGTTCAAAAGGTTCAAGCTTCCTCGAGAAGCTAAAACGAAGGTTCAAAAGGTTCAAGCTTCCTCAAGAAGCTAAAACGAAGGTTCAAAAGGTTCAAGCTTCCTCAAGCAGCCAAAACCAGGGTTCAAAAGGTTCAAGCTCCCTCAAGAAGCTAAAACGAAGGTTCAAAAGGTTCAAGCTCCCTCAGGAAACTAAAACGAAGGTTGAGAAGGTTCAACTTCCTCAAGAAGCTAAAACCAGGGTTCAAAAGGTTCAAGCTTCCTCGGAGAAGCTAGAGCAAAGGTTCAAAAGGTTCAAGCTTCCTCAAGAAGCTAAGACGAAGGTTCAAAAGGTTCAAGCTTCCTCAAGAAGCTAAAACGAAGGTTGAAAAGTTCAAAATTTCAAGCTTCCTCAAGAAGCCAAAACAGGGGATCAAAAGGTTCAAGCTCTCTCAAGAGGCTAAAACGAGAGTTCAAAAGGTTCAAGATCCCTCAAGAAGCTAAAACGAAGGTTCAAAAGGTTCAGGCTCCCTCAGGAAGCTAAAACGAAGGTTCAGAAGGTTCAACTTCGTCAAGAAGCTAAAACCAGAATTCAAAAGGTTCAAGCTCCCTAAAGAAACTAAAACGAAGGTTCAAAAGGTCCAAGCGCCCTCAAGAAGCTAAAACCAAGGTTCAAATGGTTTACGCTCCCTCAAGAAGCTAAAACGAAGGTTCAGAAGGTTTAACTTCCTCAAGAAGCTAAAATAAGGGTTCAAAAGGTTCAAGCTGCCTCAAGAAGCTAAAACGAAGGTTCAAAAGGTTCAAGCTTCCTCAAGAAGCCAAAACAAGGGTTCAAAAGGTTCAAGCTCCCTCAAGAAGCTAAAACGAAGGTTCAAAAGGTTCAAGCTCCCTCAGAAAACTAAAACGAAGGTTCAGAAGGTTCAACTTCCTCAGGAAGCTAAAACCAGGGTTCAAAAGGTTCAAGCTTCCTCGGAGAAGCTAGAGCAAAGGTTCAAAAGGTTCAAGCTTCGTCAAGAAGCTAAAACGAAGGTTCAAAAGGTTCAAGCTTCCTCAAGAAGCTAAAACGAAGGTTGAAAAGTTCAAAATTTCAAGCTTCCTTAAGAAGCCAAAACAAGGGTTCAAAAGGTTCAAGCTCCCTCAAGAAGCTAAAACGAAGGTTCAAAAGGTTCAAGCTCCCTCAGAAAACTAAAACGAAGGTTCAGAAGGTTCAACTTCCTCAGGAAGCTAAAACCAGGGCTCAAAAGGTTCAAGCTTCCTCAGAGAAGCTAGAGCAAAGGTTCAAAAGGTTCAAGCTTCGTCAAGAAGCTAAAACGAAGGTTCAAAAGGTTCAAGCTTCCTCAAGAAGCTAAAACGAAGGTTGAAAAGTTCAAAATTTCAAGCTTCCTTAAGAAGCCAAAACAAGGGTTCAAAAGGTTCAAGCTCCCTCAAGAGGCTAAAATGAAGGTTCAAAAGGTTCAAGCTCCCTCAAGAAGCTAAAACGAAGGTTCAAAAGGTTCAGGCTCCCTCAGGAAGCTAAAACGAAGGTTCAGAAGGTTCAACTTCGTCAAGAAGCTAAAACCAGGGTTCAAAAGGTTCAAGCTCCCTTAAGAAGCTAAAATGAAGGTTCAAAAGGTCCAAGCGCCCTCAAGAAGCTAAAACCAAGGTTCAAATGGTTTAAGCTCCCTCAAGAAGCTAAAACGAAGGTTCAGAAGGTTTAACTTCCTCAAGAAACTAAAATAGGGATTCAAAAGGTTCAACCTGTTCAAAACCGTGCA